>WYDI02032490.1:0-52904 GCA_009867235.2 Psittacus erithacus | reverse complement strand
GGGGGGGGGGGGAGGGCCAGGCTGGGGGGGGAAAAACAAGCAGGCTACATGCTTTGTCTAATTTACAACTGAACTTAAACCACGACACGAACCAATGAAGTTTGTATAAACATCTACTGCGCATGCTCCAAAGGCTGCCAGAAGTGATGAAGATTGTTGGAAGAAATAAAAGACCCTCGGAGACCACCACATTTCTGCGCACATGCGGGACATTTCCTAGAAAATGATGTAATCCATACGTAGCCTCATGAATATGTATGTGTGCCCAGTGGCTATATAAGGATGGCTTGTGCAGCAGTAGGGACACACGTTAGGAGGAGCTATCACCTCTGTCTCCCGGCGCTGTAATAAAGAATACCTGCTTGTCAACTTGCAAAACTTTGTTGGCAAATTTGTTCCTGGAGTTTTCTCCAAATCACAAGGTCCAGGTGACAGCACAAGCTGCTGCACACTTCCTTGGTTTGGAAAATTAATTTGTTAGCAATTTATTTCATTTTTATGTATCAAATACAGTGACTGATTGCTCAGAGAGGGAATGGCCAAGCTAAGATAGGCATCTTCCAAATGAATGTGCCCATGAGGTGAACAGGAACTGCCTGCCAGCCGGGCGTACAGATAGGGCCGTTCACAACCTCGGGTGCACGGCTCCGGGAGCACAGAACCTCGGAGTGTCGGGCTGTAACCGCGCCCCAGCCTGGCCCCGGCCCGTGGCGGGGCGGTGTCCCCGATGCCGGGGCGGTGGCGGGGCCGTGCCGCTGCCGTTACCGCGTCTGTCCGGTGCGGCGTCAGCGGGGAGATGCCAACGTCGCTCCACAGACCTGCTGCTACCGGTTGCGACTCACGGAACTCCCGTACTGCCCGGCGGCCTTGCCGGGAAGTGGGCGGTGCGCGCAGCCGCGCCCCAGGACCGCAGCAGGGGCGGGTACAGCGAACGGGCGTCAGTAAAGCGGCTCCCGCGGCGCCGGCACTGCCGGTACCTCCCGCGGCCGAGCGGCGGCCCCGAGCCCGGTCTCTCACAGATCCGACACCCGACCACGGAGCGTCCCCTGGCGGTAGCGCTCACCCCCGGCGCATGCGCGCGCGGCACAGGGCGCCCTTTTCTAGCCCCGCCTCTTTGGCGCCTGGTGGAAGTGACGTCCCGGTGGGCGCCATGGCGGAGGCGGCGGGTGGTTTGCAGCCAGAGGGTGAGGGGAGCGGTCTGTCGGTCCGTCCGTCCGTCCGTCCGTCCGTCCGTCCGTCCGTCGGTCGGTCCGGCCGGCCGCACTCATGCTCTAGCCTCGTTGTCCGTTGCAGATTGCCCAGGGAGCAGCAGCGCACAGGCGGGCAGGGCCGCCGCCTGCCAGGGCTGCCCCAATCAGGGGCTCTGCGCTGCGGGAGCCGGCCCGGACCCGGGTGAGCGGGGCCTGGGCGGGGAGAGGGGGGGAGCGGGCGGGCCTTGTGTGTAGATGAGCGCGTGCAGGGGGCGGGGCCTGTGTAGTAAGCGGAGTCTATGGGAGCTGCTGGGGGTGGGGGCGTGGCCTGGGTAAGGGGCGGGGTTTGTGGTGGCGGGCTTTATGGCGGCTGGGGCAGGGGCTGGGGTTTGAGCGGGTCGCGTCCGTGCGTCGCTGACCCCTGTGGCCCCCGCAGCGGAGCTGTCGGGGCTGCGGTCGCGGCTGCGGTCGGTGAAGCACACGGTGCTGGTGCTCTCGGGGAAGGGCGGCGTGGGCAAGAGCACCTTCAGCGCCCTCCTGGCTCACGGGCTGGCGGCGGACGAGGCCAAGCAGGTGCGCGGGGCGGGCGGGCTGCACGGGGTAGGGCTGCGAAGGCTACACCCTGCGGATCCGCTGTGGGTGCGCCAGAGCGTGCCAGGCGGCTGCCAGCGGGGACCTGGGCTGTGTTCCAGGTTGCTCTGCTGGACATCGATATTTGTGGGCCATCCATCCCTAAAATGATGGGCCTGGAAGGAGAACAGGTAAGTGAATGCTCAAACGTGTTGATTAAAGGATGTCTGCCCAATTTTTCATTAACGTTTTAGGGTCCTGCAGGGTTTTTTAAAACTTCTGAAAGGGCAGTTTATTGGGAAATGGATGTGGCAGTGGGCAAGGAGGTACAGGCAAGATGGACCAGGTCAGCATGATGTAGTCTGTAAAAGAGTTGTATGCTTTCAGGAAGGCCAGCTCTGCAAGCCAACTTTTGTTGTATATTGGCCATCTGTTTATGGCTACATAGAACTTAAGTGATGTCATCATGATCTGCCCTAAAATATTTTATATCTATAAAGTCATGGGTAAACTTCTTACAGGTGGGTTGAACAGTTGTCGTTCACTTGCTAATGGAGATCTGGCTCTCCTGCAGCTCTTAGCTCGGCTGCTGCAGCACAAGCAGCACTGTACCTATTGGCAGGGCGGCGCTTTATGTGGTTTATGTGATGTCTGTGTTCATTTGCAACATCACTTGATGGCTCTTGTTCTTTTTCAGGTTCATCAGAGCGGATTTGGCTGGTCTCCAGTGGTGAGTTGGGGCAACCCTTGCAGAGAGGCCATTGGGTTTGTTTGGGTTGGGCACTGTCTGCTTGGGGGAAAACTAGTGAGGGGGGTACAAGGGTGCTGCTGTTGGTTCTTTTTCTAATTACATAAATTCCCAGACCCTATAGAACTTACAAGCTATAAATATAAATCAATGTTTAATTTCTTAATCACAAGAGTACTATATTTCTTGAATAGTTTATGATTTTAAGTATTTCTTACTGTACTATGACTACTGTGCATATGCTGTTAAATACCACTGTAAGTCTTTCTGTGACTTTTTTTTTTTAGTCTGTGAGTGTAGCTGGTCAGCATTTTGCAAAAGATGTAGTTTCTAATGCCCTTTGATCGGAGATGTGTAGATTCTCTGCCTTTATTTTCTTCATGGCTCCCCTCCCCAACTACTTTTTCTACAATGTCTGGTTTCAAAGTTCATTTCCCTAGTCTGTCTTTACTGTTCTGTATGTTCTAACTGAGTGTCTCTACTTCTGTGAAGTACGTTGAAGAAAACTTAGGTGTCATGTCAGTGGGGTTCTTGCTCAGTAGTCCTGATGATGCTGTCATCTGGAGAGGACCCAAAAAGAATGGTATGTATCAAGTTTTTTTAACAGTAATTTATGTGCTTGAAAGATTTCATGTCATAAGCACATTTAATTAGAACATAAATGGTATGGTAAGCTATAGGAAAAATCAGTGAATGGTTACTTATTTTCTTTAGTTGAACATTCATTTGATGAAAGTCAAGTGCTATATTTTTGTAAATTATAGATTCACGGATCAGTTTGGGTTGGAAAAGACCTTAAAGCTCATCCAGTTCCAGCTGGATCCATCTTGTCCATGGACAGGCACACCTTCCACTAGACCAAGTTGCTCCAAGCCCCATCCAGCCTGGCCTTGAACACTGCCAGGGATGGAGCAGCCACAGCTTTTCTGGGCAGCCTATGTCAGTGCCTCACCACCCTCCCAGCAAAGAGCTTCAGCCTAAGAGCTCATCTCAATCTCCCCCTCTGTTAGGTTAAAGCCATTCCCCTTGTTCTGTCACTGCAGGCTTATCAGAAGGTTTAAATCCTTAGCAAAATAAGCATTCCTGTAGTTAAGTTGACAAGTCAGCAGACTCTGCAAACCTGGACTGTAAAAGTTGAAAAAGACTAAACTTTGAACTGTGAGGAGATTTTTTTTCTCTTCCACATTTTTATCCTTTCTTTTAGGGTTGATCAAACAATTTCTTCGTGACGTGGACTGGGGTGAAGTCGACTACCTTATTGTAGATACACCTCCAGGAACGTCAGATGAACATCTGTCTATTGTGCAGTACCTCAGTGCAGCGCACGTTGATGGGGCTGTTATAATCACTACCCCTCAGGTAGGAGAACTTGGTTTCTGTTAGTGGAAGCCTTGTGGCAGTTAGAGCTGATCCTTAGGTTAGACTGACTGCAAAGAGATGATGGTCCAGAACCAAAGGATGTTGTCATTCCTGGTTTGTCCTACAGCTGGCTGGTTTGTGAGTTATGGGTGTCTTGGGGGGAGAAGGGGGATCTGGTCACATTACTAAATCACTAGGTAGTTCACAGTCAAAAGCCGTTGGGTTGTGTGTGAAGGAAAGGCAGAATTTTGCTTTGTTCTTTGAGCAAGATCAGAGTTCACCTTGTAAATCTGTAACCCGCTCACCAATGGCCTAGTGCTCAGGAATTAGGGAGAAGTACAGTTTTTAAGTGGTAAGATGTGCAGTGTTTGACACCACATGAAGTAGCCTGTTGCCTCCAGTAGGCAACATTATGATGTGCATTTTTAAAAGAAAAGTCAGCCCCTGGAGAGCTGAAAGTCAGCAAACATGTTTTAGTGCTTGGTTTGGCAAGGAAGAGGAGATCAAAGTAGCAAAAGACATGCAGCATTTCCACAACAGCTGAAAAAATGAAGTGTGAAGGAAGTGAAGTGGTGAGGGCAATACTGGATAGGTGGTGAGGGAAGGAGAGGGGAGCAGGAGAACTGAAAGAGGTCATACATATATCTGAAAAGTCTGAGGGGATGATAAACTATTTCCAGTTGAATTTGGTGGTTCTTGTCCTTGCCTGTTCTACTGAGAATCCCAGGGGTCTTCCTGTAAACTGGAAATGTGAGAAAGTTACTGTTCAAGAACTAAAGATGCAAGATTAATACAGGAGATGAATGTGGCTGAATCTCTGCTAGAGTACAGTCAGATTTCAAAACAACCACATTCAGTGGGCTGGAACTGTTGAACCTGTTCTTCTGCTACGTTTAGAATTGTTGCTGGAGCACATAACAGATGTTCATGGTCTTCAAAATACAAAGAGAACTATAATAATTAATCATAAACTTCCCTTAAAAATGCTCTAAGGATGTAACTCGGTGGGTTCAGCATCCAAATGTTACAGTCACAATAGCAGTGTTTCCCAATGTGTGCAGGAAGTAGCACTTCAGGATGTTCGGAAGGAGATCAACTTCTGCCATAAAGTGAAACTGCCAGTCATAGGTGTTGTGGAAAATATGAGCGGCTTTATATGTCCGAAGTGTAAGGTAAGGCTGCCTGCATGTTACAAGGGGTTTTACCTTGACGTTTGTATATAAAACATGGCTCCAAACCCACCTTGTTCTCAAAAATTGCAGTATTTAACTCTGATTTTCATGTTGTCCCAGAAAGAGTCTCAGATCTTTCCCCCGACTACTGGAGGTGCAGAGAAGATGTGTCAGAATTTGAATGTTTCCCTCCTGGGTAAAGTGCCTCTAGATCCTCAAATAGGTAAAGCTACTGTAGTGCACTACGCTTAAAACAAGTTTTTTCTCCTATACTGACATTGTTACTGGAAAACCCTGACTTTGGACACTGATAAATTAGAATATGAAACATTTTGTCTTAGGTAAATATTCCCTTTAGCTAGGACATTATTTTTTCTTTTCAGTCAGAAATTCCTGGAGCTGCAGCTGAGTGTGGTGTGAAAAGGGAAAGTGCTCAGATAGTATTCCTTTGTAGAACTGTAAGCTGTAGTTCTCAGTTATATTACTGACATAAGGTAGAGATGCAGGTGGCTCTTTGGAGAGAGATAACTGGTAGTGGAATAAAGGGTAAAATAAACTTAATCTTTTCCCATTGCTTTGCTTTTATGTTTTTCCCTGCCCTTCAAGGAGAATGTTGTGACAAAGGCCAGTCTTTCTTGTCTGAAGCACCTGAGTCTCCAGCTACATCATCATACAGGAACATCATTCAGAGTAAGTCTGAAAATCACTGTGTGGAATAAGTCCTCCCAGCTCTGAGCCCACTTCTGCAATAAATATCTGTGTTAAGCAGAATTATGTTGGTTTGCCCCGAATAGTAACAAGAATAGAAATGTGTAGTAGTTACGAAAGTAACAGATGCAAATACTAATTCACATTTCTGGTCATTGGTTACAACAGGCTTCTCAAGCAGAAACAAAACTGTATTTAATAACTGGTTGCAACATTTGGCTTCAGTCATTAGTTTAGTTTTCAGAAAAGAAAGAGTACTTGCCCTCACAGAAACATCCCAGGATTCTTGAGCAGGCCTGTTACAGCTGAGTGTGACGCAGCTGGCAAAGTATTGCCTCCACTTCTAACTAATGGCACAAAAACCCCATACAAAAGCTACCTGAAGAGCCGGGGATGGGCAATGTGAAAAAATACAATGGCTGGGAAATTCCTAAAGCCATTTTCACTGTAATAAAGGCTCAGCTAGTGGTGTTTGTATTAACAGGGGACAGAGTAAGGCAGCAGTAATTAACTTGTGAAGTGCAACTGAAATATTATTTATATTACTTTATCAATGTCTTTGCAGGAATTCAGGAGTACTGTGATCAACACCATCCTCCAGAAGAAAAAATTATTTAAGAATGGAATAAAAATGTAGTTCTTGTTTAATCATAGAAAAATAACTTATGCCTTGATATAATAGAAGGAATGTATTCTTTTTGTATATTGCAAATAAATTCTTAATATAAATGTTCTTGCCTTAGGTTCTTTCCATAGTTGGACTCCATAGTTCATAGGTGGTCTCAAACCTTGCTACAGCGCTGTAAAACTGAGTTTTCAGCTGGGTTGCATAGGTGTAGTCTGCATCCTGTGTTGTATTAACAACCTGAGCGTGCAGTTGGCGTTTGAAGACATGCGTGCATGAGGTTTTGTTTAGGAAATTGAATATAAAATACACTTCACTGGTATGGGATGTTGTATCTAATGTATCTGCTACACACATGGTAGCATGAGTTGTAACACCTGCTCACTTGTGCTTTCACTGGATACCACCATTTCAGTGGAAAAGATTGTATTTTGAGTGAGATTCAGTGCAGTAGTGTCTCTTCTTTTTACAATTGCCATCAGTTTTAAAGTAAAAACCTACTGGAATTTAGGTGAGTTAATTATAGTACAGTATTTTATTTATTACAGGTATCAGAATAGGGTTAACATACCGTAACTACATGTAACTGGCTGCTCCACACAAGTACTCTGTGAACTTGCTGAGTGACTTTTGTTCTTCCTTCTACTTGCCTGTAAGCCTGAACACTTAAAAATGAGCATTTAGTATCTTTGAGAGGCTGTTTGTGGTTATAATTCCTCTCTGTTTTTATTAAGGAATCAAAGGTTTGAGAAACCAGTAGTATGTTCCAGGGGGAAAGGCAGTTTGGTTTTGCTTATTGTAGTTCTAAAATAAAACAAATGAGCATTGTTTTCTGATTCCATCCTAATACTTGGTTAAGATAATCCAACAGTTCGGGGTTAGTTGACAGATGTGTTAGTGTGCTCTGTATGAACTGTAAGCATTGGGTTTGTGACTATATAAACCACTTTTTGATTAAACTTGTAAGTAGCAAAGGCTCTAAACCTTTCAGAATCTAAAGACTTGAACACAAATGACAAAATCATGATTTCATGCAGGTGTAATTCTAGAAGAGCTTTACTTTAATACTTCCCTATGAAGAACAGTTTCCACAAAGGAGTGTTTTTACTATTCATCTTCCTTGTTCTTCCTTATTTGATTATCTAGTGCCTGTCTTCCCATGTTCCTCAGTGCAGTTTCCTGACATTCTCCTTGTCTGTCCTGTAGGATGAACACAGGACATGAGGGTGTCAGCATCCCTAGTAAGTAGGAATCTTATTAAAAATCAGGGAAGAGCCAGGTGGAGCCTGCAGGTTGAAGATGGGTCCCCCAACTGTGCCTAACCAGAGGCACTATGAGACCTCAAGAGGCACCTCTCCAAAGGCTTAACTTGGAGGACATTCTTCATGGGGTTTGGAAACAGCTCAGCTGGGAAGCTTCAGCAGGCCTCCAAACACAGAGCAGAGTGAAATGGAGTAAGGCTTAGTGGAGGGTCAGGACATCCCTGCCAGGGTTATTCCAGGAACTAAGACCTGGGAAGAGCCAAACCCAACAGTATGGGGCAGGTTGGTATGTGGTACTTCATGGATTGTAGCTTGACAGACCGACTTGGTACTTACTCTTGGGAACATCTGCTGTGACAAAAAACCTTGAGGTTACTCTGCTGATGCTTTTTTGTCCCCCTAATTTGCAGTGGATGTAGCCATATAAATTAGCAGTCTGAAGGGAGATCCCAGCTATCACAAGAGCCTGTGGACAAACAAAAGTTGAGCTGGGATAAATACACCACTATATCCAGACTGTATGTGTAGAATATATATATACAGGTGCGTACATATGTGTGCATACTATTTAGATGTACATAAATGCTACAAGAGAGGGACAGTCCTTCCAATAATAAAAGATCTTCAAAGAGATCCAATCATGTCAAACACAATAGTTCTTTTCTATAAAATGTCTCTTTATCAAAGCACTGATACATATTTATTTTGTCATTCTGTATCTTGAAAGATTTCATTACTTTCCTAAAAGCACTTAATCAAAAAGCACCTATTGAACAGATTCCATAATCATTCCACTTTTGTTAAGCCTGATTTTTATCCGCAAGTTTCACATCCAGATACACAGCAAACCTGCAGTCTTGTTTAGCTGACAAATGCCTTATTGAATACAAATAAGAACCTGTAACTTGCAGATTTCAGAAGAGGATCAATAGATAGAAATCAAATCTAGCACTATCAGGCAGTGAGAATAATCTGATCCTTTTGTGGTACTGTAGGTTTAGCAGCAGGCAGAATCCATTTAATTGATTGACTAATGAAATAAGTTGTTCTTCTTAGCCTCAGCAACAGTTTCCTTGGAGCTATCATATTTTCCTCTGTGTAACTTGCCTTTTGCAACCACCTGAACAACCTGCATCCACTGCCAGTTAAAGCTGCACCTCCAACCAGCTCCTAATTTAGCAAACAAAGTGGTCCTAAAGATGACACTGGACTGGTGGAGAAAGACTGCTGTTTAATTCAACTATTGCTTGTTTGGCTGTGCCATTCAGGGCAGCAGAAAGTGGTTAATGATTTGCAATTGGTTCACACGCATAGCTAAATTTCCTGTTTCATTTAATAAAATGTAATCTGTTACTGGTTATGTAGCTGCACATCTCCAAGATGCTTTTGATCTTTTCAAACTGAGTTAAGAACTGTACTGAGCAAGGCTAGGAACTTGACAAAATGAGTTCTATGGGGATTATCCAGGCACTTCATGTCTACAGGGGAAAATATGAAGATTTCATACAAAAAGATATCTTAATGCAGTTTATGGAGTAAATTTCCTTTTGTATTTAGAAAAATACATCACATTTTTCTTTTTTTTTTTCTTTTTTTTTTTTTTTGGTAGGGTAGGTTGCTTACAAATACAGTAATTATAAAATACATACTGATAGCTCAATTTATCTAGGTTTTAAGCACTATAGTATTGATTCTTTCAAAAAGGAATGATGTCGGAGACTTATTTTTAAAAGCAAGTAACATTCCAGTCCCAAGGATATTTAAAAACCTGAAAACCAGCATCACTGGTTTGCCTTTTGTCCTATACTATTCACTTTCTTTGACAACTAGGTTGGAGAAAGTAGGTTGCTACAGTTAAAAAGAAGTCCACAATTTCACCAGCCACTTCAGTTTCTCAAGTCAGATGAAGGAGCTGACATCTGACAGCCTGGTAGAAGTGGGGCTAAAAATTACTCTGTTCTAGAGTGCAGGGCTTGACTGCCAAAAACTTGTGATCTCCCAAAGCTGTTGTTACTAGAATTTTTGTACTGTTACAAGTTCTGTACTGGTTCAAAGACTCTTGCAAAACTAACAGATCTGGGGTTTTCTCTCTATCAACACTTTCTGTCAGCCATAGGTCTGTCAGTACCCCCAGACTTACCAGCCATTTCAGCTTCAAGGAGAACAAAGTGCTAAAGAAAAACATGGTCCAAATAACTGGACAGATAATGAGACCAAGCCAAAAGATTCGAGCTTCAGCTTCAGTTGAGGCAGCTATTGAAGGCACCTAGAAGGAAAATTTTTGAAACCACTAGTCACAAAGACAAAATCCACAATAAATGACAAATCAGCAGAGGAGGAGAAATAGGTAAAATTACATCTTTACCTAAATTTCACTTATTATATGCATAGAAGGAAGACTGAATAAGCACAGAAGTAGCTAATGCCAGGTTTTCGGCCTGCTGTCCTACCATATGTTGACAGCTTTTTCTTTTCAAAATGTTCTGGTCTTTCTTCACATTTGAATGAGAGAATTATTCCTTTTGTCACTGATAGCTCCCACTAACACTACAGATCAGTAGTATTTTAGAGTCAAAGCTCTGTTACACTGACAATTCCTTTTCAAACTTTAGAAATACTAAGTTAACTGTGACATTAGAGTCGAACTTTACCAAGGCCTTAGAGAAGTGTGAAACAGAAGATAGTGTTACAAGCAGAAGAACTTCAGTGCAAGTACTTCACTGTCTGTAGTGTAAAATCATGACAGGTGCCCTGTTCACAAATCAAAAGCATGAGGGGGAAGGGCGGAAAGTCTGCAAAAAACCCTGGCTGCAGGTATCTTCAGGCCAACACAAATCCTCTGTCTTCATACACTGAAAGGCTCACTGTTAACTCCTATTAGACTAATAGATTATCCTATAAATAGGATATATATAAATTTATATATATATAAATTATCCTATTAGACTACTAACTAGAAGATACTAAAGAAAGAGAATGGTACAGAAAGTTCTGATCTTTTCTAGGAGACCAGAATTCAAAATCCCACTCCAAACCTCAGACCACTTAACCACCACTTGTGCCAGCTTCTAAAATACAAGCTTCACAACTGGATAAGAAAAGCCTGAGGACTCTTCGAGTCTGAAAACCAAAAAGCTTTTTAGTTCATTTTCAGTATCTTGAATTCTCATGTAAAAATAAGACTCATCCATCCATCTTGACACAGACAGTGGCATCCAACTTGTAAATACGATTAAGTTACTCTAGCTTGCCTAAGAAAATCCCAAAAGATACAATAATTACAAGGCAACTACCTTGACTGAGCAAGATTACAAAAGGCTGCCATCATCCTAAAAGAAAGGAGAGGGAAATTGTGGTAGTTGGAATATAAGCATAAGAATTACTTTTCTTCTAGCTAAATCTCAGCAGAAGGTAGGATTTCAGGGGTGAGCCCCTGTTATACCAACATCACCCCAGGAATTAGCTGCTTATTGTTGCTAAGTAATTTGGAATATTTCTAAGCAAATTTACCAGTAAAGCAAGAGAACTTAAAAGTTGCCAGAGGACTAGCAAAGGAGGTGGGGAATGCCTGACTCTGAAAATTAAGAGAATTGCAAGTAGCTCAGGACCTTGCCAAGACAATATATTTCCTACCAATAAGCCATGACAAAAATACAATCCACTCTGATTATATGTCCCTTCCGGGTGCTAATTTTCACATTAATCAAGCTACCATTGCCAGAAGGCTTTAGCTCATACAGCTGAGTCAACTTTGTACTTCCAGGCTAGAACTAACAAACTGTAGGAGGCGAATTAAGCTGGCTCATCTCGGCAATTTTGAGGTCAGGTCTTTTTAAGGATGCTGTTGCTTTTAACTGCTAAGCAAGCTCTTGTCTTGACTTGACAGAACTAAGAAACTCTGAAGGTGCTTTACTTTCTTTGCTTCCACGCGGGCTAGCCTATGTTTTTGGGTTTCAGTTGCAGTACATTAACATCTCCGTACCCTCAAAGGCGCGCAGCCTCACTGCGAGTTGCAGTCTTGCTCAGCCACAGGGCTACTAGAGGGCACTCCAGGCCTGCACACGGAGGGTCCCCACTCCACACTGCGCTGCTACACAGGCTATGTGCACAGCTGGACAGGCTGCAAAGAATGCTCCTAGTGAGTAGCCCCTGAAGTGGTGGTCTGCCAGGCTCTTGCCTGAATGGGGTTGTGGGGAGCACGATAGCAAGTGAAAGCAAAAGCCTGCAGTCTTGACTGTGGCAGCAATGCCATGTGCCATTTCAGAGCACTTTTGCTCAGAGTGTTTGGGGAGCACTGGCAGTATCAGAGTCCTCTGTGATCCAGGTTCTATTCCCCAGTATATTCCATGAGCATGAATAAACTATTAATTTTACCATCCTGGATACAAACTATTCAGCATTGCTTTCAGCATAGATCTTTCCTAAAAAGGCTTCTGCATTGGGATTGCCTATGGGAAGATATGTTTATTACAAGATATTCTCACTGGAAAACAGAACTACCAAAGCCATTTCATACCAGGAGTACCATGCTATGAATGTTTATTCTGCTGATGCAAATGGTGGTGATGTTGTGAGTCTGGTTCTGTCCTAAATGTTTCCAGGATGTGGCAATCCAGGGGACTGCAACTGAATACTTGCATTATCTTCTGTAGAGGCTGGATAAACATAACTGTTACAAAGGTACTCCTTGATTACTTTATTTGACTTGGTATCAGCTTTACAAGCTTTCCTATGGATTCTGTTTGTCCTGTGCCTACTTTTGTTAGCAGACTTACCCTTTTTGCTTCAAACACCCAGTGGCTTTTTCCATCTTCATCAATCTGGTTCCACCAACGCAAACCAACCAAGAGTCTTCCTGTCACATTCTAGTGACAGAAACAATTATTTACATTAATCTGTAGCATAATTCACTTGTCAGACTAACAAAAAAGAAAGTCATGTCTGAAAATCATATTATTTTAGAACTAATTTTAGTATTTTATACAAGCTGTGTCAGCTTGAGCAAAACAGTCAGTAAGGATGGATGAGTTACCACAAATTTAGAGGCCTGTTCTTTTCTAATAAGATGATTAGCACAACAATACTGATTTAGGTAAGAAATTATAGGGTGTATCTTTTCTAAGTCAGGTAGTTGGAGAAACCCCCAGTAAACAAATTTCCTCAGTCGGAGAGGAGAACTGCAAACAAAACCACAGTGGAAAAATGGATGATTAAGCTGTGAGGAATCAAGCAAACAAATTAAGAAAATATTTTTGCACCTGGTTGAACACTAGGTTTCAGTATATTGAATATACATCAATGCTTCAATCCTACACAACAAAAGCCTTGTTCACACATGTCCCTGGGAGGTTGGCGTTGGGTCCGATCCTGTTTCACATCTTTGTCAGCAACATGGACAGTGGGATTGAGTGTGCCCTCAGCGAGTGTGCCCTCAGCAAGTTTGCCTATGACACCAAGCTTTGGGGCTCAGCTGATATGCTGAAGGGAAGGAATGCCATCCAGAGGCAGCTTGACACACTGGTGCAGTGGCCAATACCAACCTCATGAAGTTCAACCAAGCCAAATGCAAGGTCCTATACCTGGGTTGGAGCAATCCCATGCACAGCTACAGGTAGCGCAGAAAAGAGATTCAGAGCAGCCCTGCAGAGAAGGACTTGGGGGTGTTGGTAGATGAGAAACTTAAAATGAGCCGGCTTCAGTGTGTGCTCACAGCCCAGAAAGCCAACCGTATCCTGGGCTGCATCAAAAGGAGCGTGATCAGCAGGTTGAAGGAGGTGATCCTGCCCCTCTGCTCTGCTCTCGTGAGACCTCACTTGGAGTATTGTGTGCAGTTCTGGTGTCCTCAACATAAGAAGGACATGGAACTGTTGGAGAAAGTCCAGAGAAGGCCATGAGGATGATCAGGGGGCTGGAGCTCCTCCTATATGAAGACAGGCTGAGGAAGTTGGAGCTGTTCAGCCAAGAGAAGAGAAGGCTGCATGGGGATGTCAGAGCAGCCTTCCAGTATCTAAAGGGGGCCTACAAGGATGCTGGAGAGGGACTCTTCATTAGGGACTGTAGTGACAGGACAAGGAGTAATGGGTTTAAACTTAAACAGGGGAAGTTCAGGCTAGATATAAGGAAGTTCTTTACTGTGGTGAGGCACTGGAACAGGCTGCTCAAAAAAGTGGCAAATTCTCTGCCCCTGGCAGTGTTCAAGGCCAGGTTGGACAGAGCCTTGGGTGACATGCTCTAGGGTGAGGCATCCCTGCCCATGGCAGGGATGTTGGAACTGGATGATCTTAATGTATTTTCCAACCCAAACCATTCTATGATTCTGCGTGGAGCCCCTGGGATTTTGGGCTGGCCTGAGCTACCTGCCTGCATGTGCTTAGGGCACTGATGTCATAGCTGGGCTCCCAGGAGCCTTCTGCAGCTCCTGTATGCTGCATCTGGGTACAGTATTGTGGCTTTGGACATCCTTTGATATCCACTACTGAAAACAACTACTACTTTATTTTTTTAGGGGGGAAAGCATACAAACAACTCTACTACAAGCAAGGTGATTTTCTTACCATATTAGTAGCACCCATCAGGCATTGAGACCATGGCGATAAGCAGTAGCCAAGATACGTAAATGCCTTAATGAAAATGGACTAGACATTTAATGAATTAACAGATCACAATATCTTTGTCACTTCTGTCATTATATGCTTTTCCTTTTTTGCTTTATTAAATAATACACAGAATCTTTCAAAGGTAGTTACTATTCAGGGACATCTTACCTTAACTGACCAAAAGTCAATGGATAGAAGGAGGAGAATAGTGACAAAACAGGCAACGAAGCTGTTGCTGAACCAGTCACACAACAAGTAGGTGACAATGGCACTCACTCGGAAAAACAGGTGGAAAAAGGTAGCCAATGGATGCCTAGAAAAAAACCCCAAACACAGAGCACTTAGGAAGTTACGGGACAAGAAGGAATGTTACAGTATTTGCTAACAATGTATAACACAATTCTTTCTAGTTGTGGTTCTTTTTCTGTAGTGGTATTTTGGTGCATAGCTGGTAGTATTCATATGTTAACGTCTATCTTCATTATCAAAGCAATAGTATTTCCAATAGCCAACCTTAAATCTAAAGCTAAAAGATGGAATGTGTTGTTCAAGTCGGAACTTTCTAAAAGACAGAAAAGACAGAAAAGAAAGAATAGTCTTTCACCAGTTTCTTTAGTACTGCATGAAGGAATTCAGTGATTGTGTTCAACACTGTACCCTAAAATCCTCATTGCTTCATTAAATAAATCAGAATTGCAAAGTACAGGAGAATTAAAATGTGTCTTATGCCTTTCAGAACTGTTTTGAAAACAAGAACAGGAACTCTGAAGCAAAAAAAAAAAAAAAAAATTAAAAAAATAGCTGCTGCTTATAAGGCAAAATGAATCGTCATATGTAATGTCTGAAACCAAACACTTCCTTATATAGAGGGGGTACAAGCTGGGAATCTTACAGTTCCTATTAATGAATGTTCATTAATTTCACTAGATATTTGTGCTCTGCTCATTGAACAAAATTTTGTCTGTAACAAAATAAAGGGGAATTTAAGTGAAAGCAGCAGCTCTATAGCATAGAATATTGGCCTGTACAGTGAGACGGGGGGTTGCAGAATGCTGTAATGAGCACAGGACATTTTTCTGGGTAATATGCAAAGCACAAAAATTTATCCTGTACAGTTGTGTTTGTGTTAGTCTGAAGTGACAATTAGCTAGAGGCTCTTGCATTTAAGTAACTTCTTCCCTTGAAACTGGGCTTTTAAAACTTGTTTTCTGAATAGGATTTATTTTTAAAGTCAGAGATTCTCTCATCTAGCTCCTCTACCTCTATAAACAATAACAGTAGTATGGCCTAGGTCATAATTAACTATTCAACTATTAAATTTGTTCTTCTATTATTGTGTATAATAAAATGATACATCTATGTGTAATTATAATTACTTATTACAATATATTAGAATGAGAAATAATTTATAATAGTTATATATTTATATCTAGGTTGTAATATTATTATTCTATAGCTGTTTAACTGTCCTAGTAATCATCTTTTCTATCATGGCAGTACTGTGCTTGTAGTACTGCACAAGCATCACCAGAGAAGCAAGCATGAGGCCCAGCTGTAGTTTATATTTACTCCTGATCATGTCCATGCTAACCTCAAACTTTCCAAAAACTTTTTCTGACTTAAAACTAAACATGAAATTTTAAGTAAAAAGAGCTTTTTCTGCCATAAGCAGGAAGGTGGGTGGGTGGAGCAGAAGGAATATTTTAACTGTCAAAAACAGACAGTGTCTTGCTACCTCAGGTCTTGATCTCAATCAAGAAGATATGAGAGTTCACTGTGTCAGCAGTATTATGTGTCAAGACAAGCTATTCAGAGATCACAGCTGTAAAGCTTATCAGGGTGGACTGTAGTCAGCAGTGCTGTCAGTGCTTCAGATGTGAAAGTAACTTCAGAGTAGTGCTTTGTTTTGAAAGTCAGATGATGAATTACTGACTGGATGCTAAATCAATATCAATCCAAGATCAAACTTAGAAGGGTGCTTACTAAAAAAAAGCAGTACATGAGCAAAAGGCTCATATTTATTACAGCACTAAACTCTTTATTGAGACTACAGAGTATCAGTCCCCTCACAAGGATATGGCTAGCCAAGCCAAAGACAGACTTGCAGGTTCTTGTCCTAGGGAAAGAATATGGAGATATATTAACACTTGCATCTCATTCTTTGGACAACTCTCTTGATCTTAGAAAATGTCCACCTATTTACACTTAAAAAAAAAAAAAAATCCTGAAACTAACAGAATCCAGTAAATAAACTGTTCACTTCCTCACTTAACAGAACAAACATTTCTTAATTCACAGCCATCAGATGAAACTTATAGCTCCTATCATACATGAACAGATTTTTTAATAAGGAGATAATCCCAGATAGATAAAATTGCCTTTTAAAACCTGCAGCTAAACCATCTGCATCCTTTTTGAAAGAATAAGTTTTATAGTTTTTCTTATGCATTTATATTGAATTTAATTGTACTTTATAAGAGTTTTTAAAAGCTGATTTCCAGAAGTATGATGACATTAAGAAATCATTGTATAAACTAACATGTTTTCTTGTACTAATGGAAGTCAGTATGGGCTTTAAAACATGGTAACTTTGGTTTTTGCCTTCAAATCCAGTAATGAATAAAGGTAGCTAAAACACTGCACTGGCTCTGTTTGACATACATTCACTCCTGGAAGCACAGAAACCCACTTGCTTGGACTTCTAGTAATCCTGCTGCATTTAAACATCCATGTAGTGTAGACCTGTAGTCCTGAGGCTAAACAATTACCACTTATCTTGTTACAGTAACCTTCACTCAGTTGGCAAGCATGATGCCTATCAGGATAGGAATGAGCTGTTATGAATTTAGTTGCATCCTATATTAAGGAATCAAATTGGATCAACCCTAATGTATACAACTGAACCACAGGAGAATCATTCCCAGTACCTGTTCAGAAGTGCACAGGCAGCATTCTACATGCTGTTTTTCGCACCTCTGTCTGGTACTTCTGATATATCTAGGCGAATTTTGAACAAATAGGTTCTCTAGCTTGATTATGTTGTGTTACCTGGGTGATCTGAAAAAGAAGCGATCATATGCTTCTAGCTGTTCCAGATCAAATGTTGTGGCACTGAAATGAACTGCAAAGATGGTGTAAGTTAGTTTTTTCCGAATCTTATGAAAGCAGCCACTAACTAAATCACTATCCATACATCTTTTGCTTTTACAGAACACTTGCATATGCCTTGGAGAATCACAAAAGCACAACTTGTCACTGCTTATGCAAATTCTAACAGAGTTCAAGATAGATGAAATTGGGATAAAGTTAAAGACAAATGATTACAACATGTTATGCCATCTAATAGGACAATGAAATTCAACAGAATGTTGGGTGTGTTCCAGACGTGTTAACACAAGATTCTTCAGAAACATAAAAACAAACTTCTGTGTGAACAATGTAAGGAGTTTCATTTCTGTATTCTACAGCAGAAGCTTTTTCAGTATGAGAGTATCTTTTAGTATTGTCATAATGAGGATAAGAAAGAAGATCAATCTCTAATGAAATAAGTACCTACACAAAGTGGATCAATGAATACTGTGGTTTGCTGATACTTTGCCTGTCTACATTATTGGGTAGAGTGAAGCAGTAGGAATGGATCTCCAGAGTAAAGTAACTCATGCTGTAGAGCTCCTACAAACATTTTGGGGTGGTTTCACTTCATTCTAACTCCAGTCTGGTCCCACAGACTGTATCTGTGGGTTGCACACTCAAGACGCTCCTAAACTGTATTTCTCAGTTTAGCATAATCCTTTCTGCTGTCTTCTTCAAGACTGCACCAAAATATAATCTTTCGTTTAAAAACTGCTGCTGCTAAAGCACAGAAACAAAGCAATCCCAGGAATGCTAATCTTGTGTTGTGGCTGACTCCTCATGTAGTTGCAACGTCCAATGCACTGGAAAGGCAGAAATGTCTCACCAGGCTCTGGTAAAACAGAGTAACTGTATTGTAAAGCTATGTGATTGCTTGTTCGTGCATGTCAGATAACATTTACATTAGGCTTAACATCTCTTATTTTTCTTTGTTTTACACTGACAAGAAATATTAACATTGCCATGGTCTGAGTAAACTGAGGATGGTGGAAGGGCAGAAAGCAATATAAGTCAAAGCTTATTATATACATTGACTAGTGCATGCATATGTATAATTTCTTTTGACATAAAACTTTACAGTCTTTGACTGGAGGCTCTTCAAAAGCCAGTGATGGAACAACAGCTCTGTGGGACCTTGGTGTGGACAGAACTGCAGAGTGACACCTCTGGTAACTTAAGGGAAGACTGCTTACTCTGACAGCTGGATCAATGCGTTGGGTTTTCTCAGGTAACAGCTGCAAGGGTAAATTACATTATAATCCACATAATATCACATCTCATGATAGGAGAACATGACAATTCTATTGTGAATTACTTGATGTTTCCCTTCAGCTGGGTGTGCGATACAATGTCAGGGCACCCTGCTGCACAACTTGTTTTGCTGAAGATGAGCTCTCTCAATTTCTCTAGCTCTAACAAAAACACTCCTTGATTTTTGGGGCTCTCTCCGTGACATGTTGGCCATGGGTGTGTGAAATCTCCGTTTCCAGCGGTAGGACGATGCCTGGCGTGCCGAGCAACTGGGCTCACTGCAGCAGCCTAGCACTGACCAGCCTCCTGAACACACTTCCAGGCCTCCCCGGGCTGCCTGTTCCAGCGCTTGACCACCTTCCCTGTGGGAAATGGGAATTCAATGTTTAAATGGCGTTTCTGTGTTTCAGTGCGCCAGTCCAGCCACAGCAGCAGGGGATGCCCAGTCCCGATTACCTCAGGCGAGCGCCGCGACGCTGAGGCCTCCGCGCCAGGCCCGCCCAGCTCCCCGCGCCGTTACCTGATCTTGGCTTTGCGCAGTGCCAGCTCCTCCTCGCTCCCGAAGTCGAGGGACACATCCTCGGTGTCGTCCACCAGCGCCTGCGGCGGGGAGCCCGTCAGCGGGGAGGAACCGGGGGAGCCGCGCCGCCGCCCCCCGCCCCGCATCGCCTGCCGGCGCCTCTACCTGCTTCATCCTCCGCCTCAGCCGTACCGGCCCCGCAGCCCCGTTGCCGGGCGCCGCGGTTGCCAGAGCCCTAGAGGTGTTTCAGGGAAAAGGGTCCGGGCTGCCGCCTGCCCGGGGCGATCCGCGGCGGGGCCGGAGCTCCTCACGCGGGCCGCGCTCAGGGCTTGTCTGCGCCTCTGAGCTGGGCGACCATAGTGAAAGTGGTGCCCGGCGGGCGGACCTGCCTCCTCCTTTGTGTCTGTGCTGCTGAGGTGGCTCAAGCTGCCATCCTGCTCCCCATCGCGGTTAGGCTCTCGGCTGTTGCCTTGGCCGAGACCAAGCGAGCTTTGTGGGCCCTGACGCGGACGTTAGGAGCCAGAGCCCGGGGGGTAGCCAGAGGCTTTGGTTCAGCGCTCCAAGATGTTCACCCCGCTGGTGAGGGCTTTGTGCCCCCCAAGAACACCAACCTGGACAGGGCTTGTGCTGAAGGTACTTCCCAAAACGGCAAAGCAGAGAGAAAGGTGAATACACATATGATACATGCCTTGTTTGAGGACTTCCGTCCATTGTCCAGTCAGTGGTGGGCCAGACTGTATGTGCTGTCCCTTGCCTCGCAGTGAGCCTTGTGCCCCTGTTGGGCTTTTGAGGCGTAGTCCAGTATGGACATAATACTGGGGATGTACTACTAGGGTAATGTAGGTAGCTGGGCTGTTTAGTTAAAGGTTTCTCCTGCATTTATTTAAATAGCAGACAGATTATGCAACAGAGTTAAGGAAGTAGGAAAGTGAAATGAGACAACTGTGCTAGACAACTAGATCAGTATGCCCAGAACCACATCCAGCCTTACCTGGAATGTCCCCAGGGATGGTGCATCCACCATCTCTCTGGGCAACCTGTGCCAGTGTTTTACCACTCTCATTGTAAGGAATTTTTTCCTCATGTTCAGCCTGAATCCCCCCTCTTTTAGTTGAAAACCATCATCCCTTATCCTATTGCCCTGCTAAAATGTATCTCCCCATCTTTCTTATAGGCCTCTTTTAAGAACTGAAAGGCTTCAAAAAGGTCTCCCTGGAGTCTTCTCCAGGCCAAACAACCCCAACTCTCTCAGCTGTTCCTCACAACAGAGGTGCTCCATCCCTCTGATCATTTGTGTGGCCTTCTCTGGACCCTCTCCAACAGTTTCATGTCTTCCCTGTACTGAGGACTCCAGAGCTTTGCACAGTGCCCCAGGTTGGGTCTCACCAGAGCAGAGGGGTAGAATCACCTCCCTTGACCTGCTGGCTATGCTCCCCTGGATGCAGCCGAAGATGCAGTTGGCCTTTTGGGTCTGCAAACACACACTACTGGGTCATCTCCAATCTTTCATCCACTAGTACCCCAAGACCTTCTCTGGTGTACTCTCAATCCCTTCATCCGCTAGCCTGTAATAACTTCCTTGTCTTTTCTAAAACCTCTAACTAATCTAGAATGTATCTGTTGAGTAAGTACAGAAGTTACTAAGGTAAAATTGGAAAGCAGCTTTGTGCAAGACTTGTTACTAGAGCAAGACAATGCCTAATGCATCAGAAAAACTGGTAAAGCTGTTCTTAGTAGGTTCTGTAATTGCAGGGGAAGAAAGGGGCATTTTATGACTAATAATGTTAATATTGTGTTAGTCATATTTTGGCCTTGGTGGTGTTAAAACAGTACCTCATAGTGTATCAGTAAGTACAGCAGACTTGCACTACAAAATTGAGTAGGCAATTCGATGGAATGGCCCACAGTAGCCTAGAACATTAAAATATTTAAGGAGGCTTTCACTCACAAAAGGGACATAACCTCTTTGAGTTATCATGAGATACAATTAGTAAATAATTATGTGCATACCTGAAGCTGACATCTACTTCATTTTCTGTATCAACATGCAGTTCTGCTTATGAGCAGCATGTTTACAGTAACTCAAATAGAACTGGCCTTCTGACTCAGAAGCAGTTCCTGGAACTGCACTGACACAAGCATTAAGGTGTAAAAGGGAGGTCTTGCATTTTCTTCACTGCCAGATTATCATCTCGGCTATTGCATCAGCTCTCCTTTTACCTCTCAGCACAGTTCTGTCAGCAAGTCTGATGGTTTGAATTTAGTAATGTTGCTGTATTGTCTGAACTGTTGCATTTGTATTCTAAGGCACCAGAAAATAACTGTGTGCTATGTTCCTGTTTCGATAAAACAGTACTTGCTTCTGCGGGAGAGGTGACAATTAGCCTGCTACAGAACTAGATATCTGAGTGCTTACTGTGGTGCTGCTAGCTGATTTCATTAGAGGTGAAATGATATAACTAAAAAGAGAAGCAGAACCTGTGTTTTGTTTTTTAATTTTAAAACAGATAAATGTTTCTTTAATTTTCCCTCCTTCCAGTGTTTGTCTCCTCTGTTTTGCTGTAGGGATTATCTGTTTTCCTAACAAACTCCTTTGGATAATCCCACAGAAGACTGTCACTATACCATGAAGATGGTTTTAGCAACATTCTCTAAAAAGCAATGTCAAACTGTTGTGTGATTATTCATGATATTGTATGGGTTATCATTTTCTTTGAGCAAATTAGCAGCTAGAAAGAATGCTTGGCTGCTAGAGGAATTGTTGGCCAAACCAAGAATTTCTTCATTTTGGGATTATTGGGAAAGCATTTTTCCTTGTTCTAAAATAAATACATCCAAGCATAACCTCATTAGAAGTTCCCAGTGTTTTCTAAGATTTTGCAGAACAAATTGTCCTATTTTCAACAGTTTTTCAGTATTCTGATTTAACTACAAATTATATGAAGACTGGAAAGATTAGAAACATCCTAAAGGTGATGCAAGTCCTCAATACCGCTTCAACACATAAATGTAAAGATAGTTACACTGAATTTGTGAATTGTGGTTTTGTTTGCAGGTTTGTACACAAGAAAACCTTGACCTTTATGAAATACAGTAAGATTTTATGTAATTGCTGACTGAAACGTAGACCATAAAATAGTTCAAAACCGATTCACTTGCTGCAGTGTGCTTATTACTTTACAGGCAGTCCTCTGCCCTGAATAAATAATGGCCTTTCTATCAAGGAGTGTTGTCAATGCCAGAGGCTTGATATGAATAATGAGCAATGTCTCACATTCAGTTTCAACAATAAGTAGAACCTCCTCCAATATGAATATGGTGTTTTATCTATGTGGTTAACATGAAGTCAGCTGATTTCTCTTTTTCTTTGGAGCATTGCCCAGAATTGCACCTTCGAGCAGTATCAAGCCCTGTAAGCTGCACAAGAACGTTCTGAGTAGCTTGAGAGTTCTTCCTCTGGGAAAGCAACTCAGTGTTGTTTACTGTTTTCTGTTTTTCTGAATGCTGGAAAAATACTGCTAATCCAAGAATAACTGTTACTGTGCATTAGATATATTTACATGATTTGTTGGAGGTTCAGTAAAATGTTTACATTTTGAGGAGACAGACCAAATTAGAGAAGGTATTAAACAGATAACTTTCTTATAGTGTTGCCCTCTAATTAACTTGTAAAAGATTATTTTCTGCTTTGGCCCAGGGCTAATTTCTGTGGGATTTTTTGTCAGTACGTACCTTAATTGTTGTAGTTGCCAGCTCTGTATTACCAGGGGAGAAGCCACAGCATTTACTTTACACATCAGGATAACGTCTTTCAGTTGGATGACATGTAGCGATACACTCTCAGTAGAGATCTAGTTCAAGAGGTTTGGGCTGTAAATATGAATGGAGATTTTTTATTTAAAAGAAAGAAAAGAAGAAAGAAAAAAAAAAGAAAAGCTGTATTGGGCCTCCATTCAATTATGTTTAAAGAGATGAAAAATATTTTTTTAGTATCTCAAGAGAGGGGTATAAATACCCATTATTGCAGAGTAACTGGTTTTGGTTCTAAAAAGTACAGTAGTATCTGTATTCCTTTCAGACAGGAAAAAAAGAAAACAAGAAAAGGTTACATTTTTTAATTAAATGGAATCCTCTGTATTCACTGTTTGGGTTTAGGCCTTATTTAATTGGTGCTGTCGAATTTCTAGGGTGGTTAACTGGGGGACAAAATTCTTCGCAATTATTACTGAGTTTACTTCAGCATCTTTTTCTGTCGAGGCTGTGCAGTGGTCACTTAGAAACAGTCAAAACAAAGGCAGACCAAAGCAATGTTATCAGCTCTCCTCCAACTTTGGGTACATTGCTTCCGAACCTTTGGATGTGGGCTTCTAGATGTGTTTAGCTCTCTGTATATATCTTGATACATTCAAAGCTTCAGCCCTTCTCAGTTGCAGTTTTTGTTACTTGTTACTTCTGCAGATCATCTCTTATTTCTCAATTTGGGAACATCAGAAATAAGGAACTTGGATATTGTTGGGACACCTGTCAAAAGTTTGGTTTAAGTGGCTCTATAGCTCCCACTGCAGTAAGGGATCTCAGTAAGGAGAGGACCCCTTTCCTAGAGTGGCACCAGAGTCCACTCTAGAGTCCTAGAGTCTTCACTAGAAGAAGGTGCTTGGGGTCCCTTCCTTCCTTTGCTGGATGACTTTAAAAGGCCTGTACATCCTTACACAAGTATCCAACACCTTTCCTGACTTAAGCCAGTCCTCTACCGGCTTGCTGAGGGAAAAAAAAAAAGAAAAATAGAAGACCCTAAGGATTATCAAACAGTTGAGAAGCTTAGTACAACAGGAGGTTAATATGAAAAATTGAGTACTGTTGCTTCTACTGTTTTCTCTGCAAAAACAAAAGTTGAGGTGGCTTTTAAAAGCTGTAAGCTGCTTACTTGTTAGCCCTCACCCCCTTGCTAGTAGTAATATCATCATAGTTGTGTTCAGATCCCCGAGGTTCTTGCTTGGCAGTTCCTCAACTGTTGCTTTCATTTGCAATGTCTACTTCATCTTTTGTTATGGAGGTTGTGGAGGTTAAGCAGGTTTTGCTATAGCTGCTTGCATGTGGTGTTCTTATTTATTCTAAAGTGGTGTCAGTGAGGTGGTAAAGGCAATAACCTGTACCTACCGTTCTTCATTCTTATGACCTGCAGATTTCTGTGAAGCAGATTGTGGTCCCTACTTCTGCAGCATTATTGTTTAATAGTATCTTTCCTTAATTTGTTATTATGGTTTTTTTCTAGTTCACTGAATAGTTCCAGCTCCATAAAATTCTTTGTAGTCAGTCACAAAGAACTTGATGGGGTGTCTGAGGAATTAAAATTCACAAAATCCATACTATTTCTGTAGGCCTGAATCATACAAAGTGGTAGAGGTGCTCAGGATTGGTCTTTAGGTTCCTGAGTCCCCCTTATAAGCCATGGGAACATTGAGTGCCTTGCGATGGAGTCCGGCACTTTGACTGTGTTCTTTATGAGGTATACCAGGTGCTACTGGAGATAACTCTTGGTATATGCAGCTCACAGCCCTGAAACTCTCCTGTATATCGACGTCCAACCTTTTTTGGCAAAACTGAAAGCATGGTTCCTGTCTGTGGCCTATGAGACCCTTTTACAATGGAGCCTGTGTTCAGGAAGAGACCATGATTCCCTCTGCTGCCTGAAAGGTGACATGCCTCAACCTCACAGCTTAGATGAGGGGGAAGTTCTGGGCTGTACTGAGGCCTCCAGGGATCTTCCTGTGAAAGCTGTTCTGCTTGACTCCACAGTTCGAGGGTGAAGCATTTGTTTCTCCCAGAATGGGCCCAAATTCATGATCTGCACATCTCAAAATCTATATAATAATCAGCAATTAAAAATACTGAAATAAACCTTGGAAAAAGGGCAAGGACCCACCCAAACCTGTTTGTTTCTCAAACCTGCTTGTTTGAGAATATACCATCTGCCTTTCATTCCTTCATGCAGGTCAGAGCAGCTTTAGCAGAAGGGTTTGAGAGTTCCCCATCCCTGTGGCAGAGCACCCTAGAGATCCCACTGCAGGAGTGCAGAAACATGGACCTGAGGCTCCTGAAAAAGAAGGTGATGTGACTGTGTCTGGTGATACGTTCACTGTACGCAGTTACAAGAGTAACAGCACAGCTACTGGAATAGCTGGTTTATTCAAGTGACTAAAGGTAGAGCTACCATGTGATGTAGATTTTAGTATCTTTTGTGTTTGATGTGTTTTAATTGACAAAAATCAGAAACGTTCTAGGGAAGCCCCTAAAAATTGTGGCTTCAACTGTCAGTTTAGTATTTTTGCCTAGTCTTCTTGCCTCTATCATTCTGAAACTTGACGTAGGCTGTGGTTTTGCACATATCCTTTTCCTTGTTGGTTTGGTTTTGTATTTGTATTCTGTTTCCCATTCTTGCTGTATTCTCTTTTGATGTGAGTGTAATTAGTGTTTTTTGCCATGTTCCAATGCACCAGTGTTCTGGGCTAGTTATATGAAGAACAGTGGTGGTGACAGAAAAGATACGAACTTCTTTTTCTTTCTCTAATTGCTCTCAGCTATAGATAAATGACAAATCCTTCTGTTAACAAGATGAATACTCTTATGTGTTGTCTCAGAACTACTGCTAAAAGATCTGTGTGTTTGTGATGCTCACAAACCAAGGCAAGGAGTAAGAGCTTTTCTCAGTGTCTTTTCCTCTGTAGGCCAGGCAGCCACTGGATGTTGCTGCAGGTCCTGGTGCTCACGACATGTGTGCAGAGCGTGCAGCTGCAGCCAACTTGTAGTGAAACACTTCACACTGCATCCTTGGCTTCCTGATGAAATACCTTATGCTTGTAAAAATAATGTAATAAGAAAAGCATGCTTAGGAATCGGGAGTGCTTTAGCAAAATGTTGTCAACCCAGCAGTATTTTGTTAATTTTTTGTTCTTTCAGGTTTTCTTGTAATTTTTTTCTTTTTTACCACTGGGAAGTTCCAGCATGTACCACAGCACAATCATTCTAGTGCCAGTCAATGTAATGAATCACTGGTGTTCAGGTGAGGCAGAAAGTGGTGAAATTCATGATTTAAATGTGGGCCTATCAACACAAAGATAGTTTAGAAAAATATTTGACATCTTGCTGCTGGAAACAGCTTCATTATTTGTCTTAATGTATTTGCTCAGCTCTGCAGGGAGCTTTGAGGTAGCTATGTCCTCTTGGCACAACAATCTGGACTGCACAAGCCAGTCTGGCAAAGTAATGTTATGTTGTTACTATTATTTATGTTGCTAAGCTAAAAATGTGAGGGTTATGAGTTTTTAAACTCTAGTATTTCAAAGAAAAAGAATTCCATTGAATGTTCATAGCAAACTGGCAGCAAGTTTGTATATGCCAGCCTAATAAGGGTAGAAACTAAAGCAACTTCTGCAGGAATGCCTTTTGGAGTTAGTCTATCAGGATTTTGCAAAGCACTCATCTAAACAGGTCTTCTGTTCAGCCTACCTTGCTCTCTCAGCCTTCTGAGAATGCTTGTCCAAAGCTCTGTGAGATTCTGAATGACCACAAATATTTGAGGTTCTAGTCTTTCTTTGCACCTACTAGATTGGAAGTTCCTAACCTTTTGAGTTCCTAACCTCACCTGAGAAAATAGTGTTCTGAGGAAGCTGCCAGTATGATCAGCAGTGTTGTAGTGCATTACCTTGGGCTGTATGCGCTGCCTCACATGTAGAGTCCATGCTACACCACTGAGGCTCATCATAGTGTTTGGAAAGCAATATGGTTGGTAATACTAGAAGTGTAGGCATGGAAGGATGCTGAAAGACTTTGAAGCATCTCTAAGCTCATCGACATTGCTGCAAAGCCCCTGTTGATTTCAGTAGATAGTTTATTATAAATGAACTGCACTTCCTTGAAAATTCCTTTCATGTTGTCTGAGCTGTTGACTCTATCTTTGAGCTGTAATTTTCCTGTCAGCTAGTGTCTTTGGCATCTCTGGCCATAAACTGGATTCAGTACCAGAATTTCTGTTTGTGATTCCTTCTGTGCAGGCTGAATAGGTTTGACATGCTGCTGGATGAACAATTTTTTTTGTAGACTGGAAAGTCTGTTTAACAAATTCTCCTACTTTCTGATGGTAATGACTGAAGCCTGTATAATACAGGCATCGGCATTTCACTACTTTGCTTCACAGATGAGTGCATGTATTCAACTGCACAACTTCCCTTCATGTTCTAAGGATTCTCTTTAACTTACATACAGCTTATGTAGGTAAGAGTGATGTTTCATAGCAGCTGTATCTCTTTTTAAGAGTCATTATGGTGGTCTTCCTTTCAGAGTCCAAAGGAAAAAACATGCCTTAGCTATAGAAAGTGCTAAACGATAGCAACATAAACAGCAACAAATAGTAAAAATGTGCAGCCTGACTTAGTTCTCTTTTTCACACACATTGTTTATGCTGTGATACATTTTTAAAGAGGAAAGTGATACAAAAAGGAGAACTCATGCTTTTGATTTCTTTGCATTGAAGGGAAGTGTCACTTCTAAGTAAATATGATGCTGTCCAAAGTATACATCTAATTTTGAAATACAAATATTCTCAGTAAAATCATTTCACTGTTTTTCCTAGGGTCAGTGAAGCAGCTGAAAGTGTATCAGTGTAGGCCAGGTTATGTCTTTCAGTACTTGACATCTGGATATATCATTAGCCTTAGCAGATTTTATCTAGTGTCAAGATAGTAATGCAAAATTTATATTTATACAAACGCAAAAACAAAAGCACAAATAGAAATAACATTTAATTATTTTTTAAAAATTGCAAATTAGGACTGTACAGTGCTACAACTTACTTGAATCAAGTTTTCAAAGCTGAAGACACTTGTAGTCCCTTTTCCCGTGTTTTGGCCTCAGCTACAAGATCATCAGTTTCGAGGTCAAAGGCAGAGAACTTCTAGAATATTATTGCTTGGTATGTTTGCCAATAAAATCAACTTGAAATCTTTATATCTTAATCCGTATGCAAAGACAAGCCCACTTTTGATATGTCTCAAATCTAGACATAACAGAATAAACAATCATAGAATCATAGAATAGTTAGGGTTGGAAAGGACCTTAAGATCATCTAGTTCCAATCCCCCTGCCATGGGCAGGGACACCTGGCAGTAAACCATGTCACCCGAGACTCCATCCAGCCTGGCCTTGAACACTGCCAGGGGTGGAGCACTCACAACTTCCCTGGGCAACCCATTCCAGTGCCTCACCACCCGCACAATGAAGAGTTTCTTCCTTATAGCTAACCTGAACTTCCTCCGCTTCACTTTAAGCTGATCACCCCTTGTCCTCTTGCTACAGTCCCTGATCAAGAGTCCCTTCCCATCAGCCTTGTAGGCCCCCTTCATATATTGTACTTGGGTTGAAAAACTTACAATCTGCTGGAGAAATTGGCCTCTCATGGCCTGGATAAGGAGGATTCTTAGCTGGGTTGGAAACTGTCTGGATGTCTGAGCCCAAAGAGTAGCGGTAAATGGCATCACATCTAGTTGGCGACTGGTCACTGGTGGTGTCCTTCAGGATTCAGTGTTAGGGCCAGTGTTGTTTAATATCTTCATTGATGATCTGGATGAGAGGGTCAAGTGCACCCTCGGTAAATTTGCAGGTGACACTGAGTTGACTGGGAGTGTTGATCTGCTGAAGGATAGGGAGGCTCTACAGAGGGATCTGGACAGGCTCCATCAGTGGGCTGTGGTCAGTGGTATGATGTTAAATAAGGCAAAGTACCAGGTCCTGCACTTGGGCCACAACAACCCCATGCAATGCTACATGCTTGGGGAAGAGTGGCTGGAAAGCTGCTTGGTGGAGAGGGACCTGGGGGTGCTGATTGATGGCTGCTGAACATGAGCCAGCTTGTGCCCAGGCAACCAAGAAGGCCAACAGCATTCTGGCCTGTATCAGCACCAGTGTGGCTAGGGCAGGGATCATCCCCCTGTACTGGGCACTGGTGAGGCCATGCCTCGAATCCTGTGTTCAGACCTGGTCTCCTCACTACAAGAAAGACATTGAGGTGCTGGAGCAGGTCCAAAAAAGGGCAACAAAGCTGGTGAAGTGTGTGGAGAATAAGTCTTACGAGAAATTGCTGAGGGAACTGGGGGTGTTTAATCTGGAGAAGAGAAGGCTGAGGGGGGACCTTATTGCTTTCTACAGCTATCTGAAAGGAGGTTGTAGTGAGGCGAGGATTGGTCTTTTATTCCGAGTAACAAGTGATAGGACAAGAGGTAATGGCTGCAAGCTGCAGCAGGAGGGGTTTAGACTGGATATTAGGAAAAATTTCTTCACAGAGAGGGTGGTGAGGCATTGGAATAGGCTGCTCCAGGCAGTGGTGGAATCACTGTCCCTGGAAGTGTTAAAAAACCATGTAGATGAGGCCCTTAACGACATGGTTTAGTGGTGGCCTTGGTAGTGCTGGAGTAATAGTTGGACTTGATGTTCTTAAAAGTCTCTTCCAACCTAGCTGATTGTATGATTCCTATGCATGATGAACTTTGCCTTGGCATATTTCAGGTGGAAGTACTGAAGGTGTGAAACGCTTGCATAAAATCTGCTTTTCTCATACTTAAGTGGCAATTATGATGACATACACAAAGTCTTGGCTTACTGGCCTGTTTGCCTCTGGAGGGAACTATTGTATGGAGGGGAATTCTTTGCCCACAAAAAGAAATTCTACCATTCCCATTGTTATATGCCCTCAGTCAAACACGCTTATACCCTAGAGCACTGGGCAAGACTCTGTATCTGGCTTTTGCAGAGCTAAGGTGCAGCAGGTCAATGATTTGCAGAAACTGGCTGAGGATTTAATTTTAAATTGAGTTTCTTCTTTTAATATACAGCTTCCCATGTGGTTTGAATTGTCCACCTCCTGTTTGAGAAGGAGACTTCCTAGTCAGGAGCACAGCTACCTAGCGGGGCCTTGAATGTGACTGATGGTGCTCCCCAGCCAAATAATGGAGACAATACTTCTTTTTTTAATCTGTTCAACCCATTCAAGAGCACACTGACTGCAGGAGAAGCTGCGATTGAGACTCTTTCTTTCCCAAGCTGTGGTAAAGTCACTCAGATTTGCCATGATAGAAAGCAGTTCCCAAACTTCTGCAAGGCAAGCACCTAGCTGCCTTCAGCATGTGTTCTGCTCCACGAGATGATAAAGTCCAAGTGGAGACATCTTATCCGGTGCACTTTCATGTTGATAATGCTAAGGGAAGCAGTCCTTTTCATGTAATATTTGAGGGGCAATGGTACTCCACATGAGTTGGAGTTTATTCCTACTCATACTTCAATAAAACTAATGTTGCCTCTTCTATTTTGAATCAATGTAGGAAACAACTTTAAAGGAAAATACATTTAAAAGACAAATTCTGAGTGAGATAAGAACATGTATGAAAGATCCAAGGGATTTATTTTTTCATAAAGAAAATGAATGTGCTTTTCTTAGTTGCCATTTATATAGTTGCAATAGGACTTGTTACAAACCTGCACTGCAAGATAAAATAGTTCTGTAAATAGTGACATTTTCTTCAGTGTTTCACATATACTCCCTGAAATTAAACATGAACATGAGTGTCTGGGAAAAGCAGCAAATTCTTGTTACTCTACAAAGACACTTTGGGTCTTAACCAGAATTTGAAGTAGTGTACTAGAAAGTTTTATAGAGATTAATCAAGTTCCTCTCAGTGTATTGTTTCTTAATAGGTGGAATTATTGCTCCACTTTCAAATATGTCCAAGAGTGTAAAGAAATCATGGCAGTATTCAAGGTAGTAAAACCTAGTAGCAAACGAAGAGAAAAATATTGCGGTTATATTTGAATATTTCTCCCATACTCGGTCTACAGTCTTGGTTAGGCAGCCATGTAGCAGACTGAATTTTAAAGATCCCATCTGTAAGCCCCCAGACACCCCTGGAATTTTGCCCCAGTATTTCAGGGTGGTATTCTGCTGGAAAGATCAGATATCTAAACCCAAATTCCTCTTCAAATAGTAACAATGCCTAAACACAAGACACTGCAAAACATCGTACAGATCATTAAGTGGAGAATTTTAAATAAGCATAACAAAAAAAAAAATCAGCATTAGGAAGCATTGGATAGAATCTGTGTAATTTTATATGTTTTTATATATTTGAGTCTCATAAAACGCATTTTTGTGATCAAATAGCTGGGAAATATAAAATGTGTTGCCTTTGAAAGTTGTATGGATGAGAAAAGTAGTTTCATTTACAGTATTTTTTTGGCAGCTTATTTTGCATTTTTGAAAATTGTTTTTAGTAGATGTAGCTACTATGAGTAAGAACCATATTAATAGACTCTAGTTAACTGAACTCATCAATTTTATATCTCATTTTTGCTTACAACATGACTGATGTTCATACTTCGTTCAGAGTTGCTTAGGTTAAACACATAAATGTTCTAGTAACTAATGATATTCTCCCTTTTAATGTTGGCTTTGTAGGTCTATTCTGTGTTGTGCAGGCAACCACAACATACAATATCAGTTAATAATTTTTGCACTCTTAACAAGGAAAAAATTCTTTACTTGTAGATACGCATTTTACTGATCTGATCAAGATAATTTACTGTGTTCTTTTTGCCTTACTCTTACTGAAAACTTGGGGTTTTTCTTTTTAAAGTCATCCAGTCTGAGGGCACCCATTCTTTATTATGCTTCTTATTAGAAAATGTTCTTATGACAGGGCTAAAACACTATTGATTGCATTTAAAGTTTTTTAAGTGCCCTAATTAGACATTGCTTAGTTTTCAGCTCCTCAATAGAAGAGCAAAAATGAAAAAAAGTTGTCAAGAGGACAATATTTAAAAGAGGTTTTAGTAGCTTTGAGCTGACCTGAGGGACTCAGGTTGTATATGGGTTGGAGCTGTATTTTAACATTGAGTTTAGCGGTATGGAAGATTTGCTACTTATTTATACCGGGAACTCGAAAACTCTTCTGTTCAAGAAATTTAACATAGTGTCTGTCCCTCGGAGTGTAAGTATGTTAACTTTTACTAAGAATATATGGAAATCAAAAGCAACTTGTTTCCTTGTTATTTTTTGTCCTAATAACTTCAGATATGGCAGTAACCAGAGTCAGACCTGGGATAACTTTTTACCTCGGAGTTTCTCACCTGGTTCTAACCCATTTGACTTTCATGAAATCAGAATCAGAATTAATCTCACATTGAAGTCTCCATGCTTTAAACCCACCTCTGTTGTAGAGGATGTGTTTTGTGCTGAAGCTTTTGGTACCATTCAGATTAGACAATGACATTCCTAGGCCCACTAATGGGCCCACACTTCACCTTGACCAGGAGACAAAGTTCCACGTATGGCAATTCTTCCTTAATGGGAAAAATATTTTTTTTTTCAATTGTTTTTTCTAGTGACCGTGTTGCTGGTTGGAGAGCTGTGGTTTATGAATGCTTGGAAGAATTGTGGTGTTCTGTCATTTCATCAAGAAGTTAGTTGGTTTTGGAAATGTTATTTAAAGGCATAATCAAATTAGGAAATACCTCTGCTGTTGCAGGCCAAAGTCTCTTAATATTTTTTTTTTTCACTTCGTCTTTTTGATGCTGAGTGGATCTTTTTATTTTACTAAAACAGTTCAGATTTTGCTTAGACCTCCTTCAAGCATCTTCAGATGCAGGTATGAATCTCTTTAAGGAGATCTTACCTACAGTCAGGAAGATTCTTTCAACTGATACATCTGATTAACCTTATGCTGAAAGAAGATTTGATATCCAAGGAATACCATCAAGCCTTGCTTCATGAAAAAGTCAGAAGGGACCTTGCAAGGAAGATACCTCTGACATTTGTGGGAAAAAGGGACCTGTACTTGGAACGCTTTGGTTCCCCTCTGTTGTTTGAATTTCCATGTCAGTAAGCCTCAAAACATGACAGATAATGAGCCAACAGGAAGAAATTACATTTCTGGTAAATCAGTTGATTTTTTTTTTCTTCTTTTTTTGCTTTGTTAAAGATTTACTTTTATTGTATGCTGAGATTTCATAGTGCAAAGTACAGCAGTGGAGAGCAGGTTGGGAAGAGCCAGATATTAATGCAAGAGCAGCTAAAGAGAGATCCACCCCTTTAGGTTATTAGATACTTATTTTCATAGCCATAACAAAACTTGTTCTTTGCCACCCTTTACAGAACCAGAAATGCAAAGTAGATTAAAGAGACCAGGATGAGGTCAGATTTTTCTCAACTGACATATTAGTCACTGATAGTCTGAGCAGCATGTGTTGATGGGACATGCTGACAGTTCATGTTGCAAATCTCTTACCTTTCTCAATCACATATGGAAGGAATGTTCTCCACTTTAAATTCCAGATGTCTATAAGCAACAAAATTGCACCGTCTACAGGTGGCTGCTGCAGATTTAAAAGGGGTGGAAGGAAGAAGGAAGAGGAAATAATTCATGGTTTATGATGCTGTATTCAAGGGTTTTGAGGGTTTTAGTGGACAGCAAGAGAGAGAAAAATCTTGTAATTCTGAGGCACTTCTTAGTCGGATGCACCAACACCCTGTTGGAGAACAGGGATAGCTCTGGACAATTCAGACATTGTCCATCATATGTAAAATGACATAACCCCATCTTAAATTGTAGCTTTCAGGATTAGTTTAACAAAACCAAGCAACTGTAAATGAGCATAAGAGAATACCTAGGTGAACATTGGGGTAGTCATGTAAAACAGATAGAAGGACCTTGAGCTGCAGCATAGTGAGGAGTGTAAATTTTTTTCTTTTTCAAAATACAGTATTGGAAATCACTTCTCAAGGCATGGATGAAAGTACAAGAGAAAAGAAGTTGAGATAGTTCATGAGAGAATAAAATACTGACATGGATGTTTTTAGCTCTATTATTGCACACATTAAAGTTAATGCCAAAATTTCGTATTTGAAATGTAGAATATCATAGTAAGAGGCCTGGTGTCACGCTGGGAGTATATATAGTCAGGTTTCTACTTTTAATTAAATCCATGAAATGCTTGACAAAGTGTCTGCTCCTTCTCATTTCTGTAGTGGTAGCACCTAAAATCTCTATTCAAAGATCTTGGTCCTGTCATGCCTGGCTCTGTCTGCTCTTATTTGAGACATGACAGAAGGAAGCTCATCAGAAGAAACAATAGTCTTAATCCATCACTTGTTCAACCTTTGTCACTGTTCTTTAGATTTTTGTAGTAGAGATGGGCTTAAAAAAGGTGGAACATTGATTCACCAAGAAATGACTCAATTGTATTAAAGACTTCATCTTCCTTTGAAGGAAATTGGTTTCTGACTTTATTTTTTAAATTTGTTAACTTTTCAGCCTTCTGTTCAATCACTGTTTCACTCTGACATGGCCTTGCAAAGAAAAACCCTGTCAGGAATAGGTTTATATCAGCAAGTTTCTCACTAACTACTTAATAACAGTTCTGCAACTGTTTTTTCTGCCACAAAACAAATCTTTACAATTTCTTGACAAAATACCCCAGCTTCTCCTCTCCTACAGAGTGCACCACTGACATCTGTTTTGCAGTGCTTCCAATACTATTCAATACATTCTCTTCCCTCCTTTTGCAGTAGGGCAGTGTTTCAGCAAGCATTGAAGCAAAGAAGCTGATGGTCACCTGAGAAGCTAAAGCAGTTCTCAGCTGTCTCAACCTTATGTTTTTGTAGACTGTTTTTCCTTTTGTCTATAAGAGCATCTTCATAGACTAGTCCACTAGATGATAGAGTCTTGAGTGAATCAGCACTCTGATTTGCTCCAGCAATTCCTTTCTTCAGTTTCTAAGCAGCTATGGGTGTTACACAAAACGTGGACAAGCAGTCTTTGCTACTGTTACAGATTAGAATCACAGTAAACAGCTGAGCTATTTTCTTCTCCAAACTTTCATTCTTGCAGTATATAGATCACCTCATGAGGACTACAGCCTCAGAAGGTGATAAAGAAGTTTGCCTGCAGGGCAGGTAAAGGAGCTTATAATTCGTGGGGTTGTGCTGCACATTAGACTAGGGCTAAGAAATAATCTACTTAAATTTTGTAGGGATCTCTCATACAGTGATTGTATTATTGTCTTCTATCAAAATAGAGCACTAAAATACAGAAATCTGTATTTGTGCAGCATTTCATTATTTTCTGCTCTGAATGCTGTTATACTTAGATGTTGCTTTTCTTCTAATGTACCTAGAGGAATTCCAAGAACACAGCTGCCTGGCAGGTTGGAGAGCCCAAAGAGGCTAGTGCTCTGCATTGCAGGCTAGGCTCCATATCCCTTTAAATACTGAAAATAGACCAGCCACTCCTGGGATGGGAAAAGCTTTTTCTCTTCTTGGGGAGCCATAGAACATGGTGGAAGCAGAGCATCTCTGCAAAGGGAAAAGGCTTGCACAGGTCAGCAGCTGCTTTGCTTATAGAAACTGCTGCCTTGTGCAGAAGCCATTTGTTATGAAGTATCTGATTAAAAACTTACCTTACTGAAGCAGCAAATTCTGCATGTCTTTGACTTCTCCAAATCGCGCTTCTTTTCCCCTTCAGACTCTGGTGGAACTTTTGCTGTAAGTTAGAGCCAATGGAATAATACTACAGAAAGTATTTGCTTGCTTGAGAATATATTATCTTTCACAGTTAATTTCTAATTTGTGTATGTCTGTGCATGATTTAGGAAAAAAAAAACAAACACCAAACCAAAAGCAAGCAAACAAACAAACAAAACCCCCAAAAAAGCCCACCAGAAAAATAGTCAAGTAAGCTTGCTGAGCCACACAGAAACAGCTATAGGCATCGTGGCAGGAATGCTTGTGAATGAACTTGATTTTCAGAAGGTTGTTTGTCATGCATTGGCAGGGAAAGTGACGATTGGATGAATAAACATTGTCAGATGCTGCTACAAGCAAATCCTGAACACCATGTGTAAGCCAGACAAGATTTATGAGCTCCTGTTTCATAGAACATCCTACTTGTCATTTGGACCAATGGCAAGAAATGCTTGCTCAAGACACCAAACTGATTTTGTATTAGTAGTCTGTGAACATGTGAGAGAAATACTTTCACTTCTGTTTCAACAAATGGAGCTGCAAGGTAACAGTGTCTGCATGCTGCTTGCTTTATTCTCACTGATGGACTGTTTAACAGCATGATTTTGGACAGAATTGAACTGAAATAAAAAAGGAGAGGAAGAATTCTAGGGACCACCGGAAACGGCTACCACCAGCTCTTATCCAGTTTTAATTTCCAACCAAATAAATCAATCTGTTCCTAACTAGTGACAAGTGCAAGCTCTTCTTAGCAGTAACAAGTGACGCGTAAAGGTAAGAGTGTTTATTATACAAAAGTTGCTAGAAAGGAGGTTCCTCTTAATTTTCCTGTTTGGAATTCCCCCTGTGTATTTCATTTTTCTGCAGTGACTCGTCTGGCTCATTTCCTCCTTTCTGGTGTCACTTTCTATAAGCTCTGGGCAGTGATAGCAGCTCTCCTTGTATTTTGGTAGTGAATCCAGAGAAAAAGAAGAGGAACTATCCTGTTTTCTGAGGTCAGTTTTTCCTCAACTCTTGAAAGGGGTGCTTTTGTCATAGTAAATTCTTCTTATCTTACCTTCTGTAGATATTGGTAAGTACAGTGTGTCAGTATTTGGCATCATATTGCTTGAAATATTAGCAAGATGAAGTCTGAATGCAGATGAAATTTTGGAGAATTTTGAATTATTCTCTTTGTGGCTAGCCCTGATACTTGTTCAAAAGGCTGCTGTAGTTTCTGTCTTTTTTTAAAAATGTACTTGTTTTTTTGTATACAAGTTGCTCCTATAGAAAGTGAAACTAAAATCATAGAAAGAAACTCACTTATTTCCATTTTTTTCCACAGAGCTTTACTTTCCCATTTAGAAAGGCTGAGATTCTGTCATGAAAAAAGTCTTGGAGTGCAAATGTAGGCAAGGTGTCTGCTGTGCTGTTGTATGTCATCTTACTGTTGGGATAGGAGAGCTGGGCACAGCTGTGACACATGAGGTGATACTGGATATGAAAAGGCAAATTCTGTTCTTAAATCACAACTCTGGACACCTGCAGGACAGTACGTTATTAGTCTGCCTGAACTCAGCTGCCTCCAGTGGAAGACTAATAATATTTCTTTTATCTATCATGTTGGTCTCCATACAGCTAAGTCCATTGAAAGGCAGAAGTTCCTTTTACCTGATATTTATACTACTTCTAACTTCTTTAAACTCCTCTCTAAGGGAGACAAAGGAGAATGTGGCAGGATATAGGGCAGCTTTCTTTTCAGCATCATCTCTGTTCTTTCTTTTTAGCATCATCTCTGTTCTTTCTTTTTAGACTATAAAGCCCATGGAATATAACACTACATTGGCACAATAAAGACTGTTGGTAAAAGTAGTATCTTTTGTTAAATCAGGTAATACAACAGGAAAAGTTAAATGCTTTTCAGATGTATAAGCTTTTCACAGATCTGAAATAGAAACTGAAACCTTCTAAGTTCATTATAACTAAGTTCTTTGTAACCTGAGCACCATTACTTGCAGTTTATGAATAATGAGGCTGTCTCAGACAGCAAAATCTGTTTGATATCTGTGGAGCAAAGGAATTGTTAGTGGTGGATTTGGGGAGAGGAAAGGGAAACGAATGACTGTAGCATGGAGGGCACTTCATCCCTCCTCATTGCTGGCTTGCCCACCTCCCAGACAGCATTGCCCCAAAACATTGCCTGCAGCAAAAGCCAGAAAGCACATCCCTGCTTTCTGGCATGTGTTTTGTGCACAATGACATAACCCTTGGGTGGCACAAAAGAAGAGAGAAGACTTTCTAAAGTTGTTAACAAAAATTTAAAAATGCTTTAAAACTATAGCTGGTAGCCGATGTCATTGAACTTTTAGCTCCAAGTGCCAGTGTTTCACTGGACTCCTTATTTAGAGTTTGGTAACACCTGCTTCTTGTCTGCTTGCTTCATTCAGGTTCATGTGTAGTCTGGAGAGCTGCAAGAAAGTAACATTTCTTCAGCAATCTTTGTGTTTAAGTTTTTGACCTCTTGTCTTCAGTGCAGTCCTACTCCCTTATTTTTCTTTAATGCAACATTTGAACTGTAATGTTATGTCATCCTCTGCCTAAAAAACATGTGATTTCTGTGGCACTAATACTGTTTTCTATGAATTATCCTCAGCTTCCTAAACTGATACAAAAATTAAATTCCGGGGAGGGGGAGGGGATTTCCTCTGTTCCTGAACCGGCTTCAGATATTTTCATTTTCTTAACCTCTATATTCATGTGGGAGACTATTTTATTACCTGTCAGTTCAGATGTCAACAGAGCTTTGGGAAGGAAGCCCTCTAACAAATCTCAGAAGCACGCACCATATTTTTGGAGTAAATGTTACGCTATTGTCTATATAAACCTTGTTTGTTCGCTTAGATAACAGTTAGTATGTAGCAGACCCCATAGCCAGGAATCCTTAACATGTTGATCCTATAAAATACAAGACATGTTTAAATCAAATTATTGGGGCACAATGAGAAATTGCAACCACCTTCCTTATCTTTAGAAATATAAACTGCCCTATCTAACTCTTAAGACTTGAATATGGTTTAAGTGAACACCTCTTCCTTCTTTAACCGGATTCTTTGTCCTGGTATGGTGATGTTCACTGTTCCCAACATTTTTATTTCATATGGTATCACTTGGACCCTAAAAGAGTGCTGAAAACAAACCATGGAGAACCTTGGAAGTGAATCATATTGTTGTGCTGTATATGCAGAATACAGCAGTAAACCAAATGCATCATGAGTGGAAACCTTGCTGTAGCATGTGTGCACTAAATCATTGCAGAGGTTTAAGAACACAGGCTACCAAATGTGGGAGAAAGGAGGTTTTATTTAAAGATTTAAAGCAAAAAGTCTGTCTTAACCAGTGTCCAAACAATAAAGGAAAATACTTTCATGGAAATACATTCGTAAGTACACCCTGCCTTCCCCCACTCAGCATCTGCACTTTGTGCAGAGAGGCCTGCCATGAAGGAGTGCAGAGACACCCCTGGGGACTTCAGGGCTTTGTCTTACAGGTCTGTGCAGGGTCTGTCTTCCTCCAGATGCTAGCTGGCTCTCGCCTTCACAGCCCTTATGCAGAAATTACTACAGAAATATTTTAGTCTTCTGATGAAGTGATAACGTGCCAAACACCCGTTTTGGCAGCACTGTAAGGGACCCCAGTGGGAATGTAGTATCAGTTAACTAAGTTAAAAGCATGCATGAAACAACAGAGAAAGTTCTGGGTAGCATAGAGCTTACTCATCTTTGGTCTCAGCCAGAGGACTGTTGGAAAATGCTGTGAGAAAAAAAGGAAAGCCCTGGGAGAGGAGCTGCTGTTGTAAACAAGATTAATTATGTCTGGTTTCATTTTGTGTGCATTACTACATGCAGCAAAACACTCGCTGTCCATGAGGTGTCAGCCTCCTTACCTCTGGCTCCCTCAGTGCAGAAGCTTTCACCTTTCAAAAACTCCTTTTTGACTTCAACCTTGGACACATTGCTTTCCATGGTTGCACCATGATTTTAATGCAGCAAAGCACACATCACACCCGCTATTAGGAATTTGTTGGTTCAACTACAGAAAGAAATTGCAGCATCCCAAATCCAGTGCAGTCAGTAGGAGACAGCTAGGTATAGATCTGTGTCAAACCAAAGTAATAATAATAAAAAAAAAAGAGGGTAAGCTGAGGGCCATTCAGACTGGTGAAACATAAGGGATGAGTACTCCAGTTTTTCATTCCTGAAACAATGGCAATCTTAATTCTTCTTAAGGTGGAAGGTTATGTTTCCCTTACTGCTGTGTTCCTGGGCTGTAACACTTTCTGCATTCTAATTACCAGCTCTCTAGCTAGACTTGGCACTAGCAAGCTGAAAACATTTTGCATTACTTATGTATTTATCCACAGGGAAATGCTATTAAAGGAAAGGTTTAAATTAACAAAAGCTCTTACTATTATCTGTCAATGAAGAAGTTACGATTTTATTTATTTTTTTTAAAGGACCGTGTGCATGGAAGCTTGTAAATCTTGTCTTTAGAGTTGCAGGTAGCAAGAAAAAACAATGTTTTCTTACAACCTGACAGACCTTGAGGAAAGGGAGAAGGATGATAAATGAACCAGCTGGAACAGAAGAAGAGTAACAGCTAACTTCAGACAGATTAGGAAGACAGGAGTAATTTTGAAAGTCCTAGCAAAACAGAAGATAACTTTGTTCCTAAAGGAACTTGGTTCATTATAATACTAAAAATCACACCCTCTGAGATAAGAGACCCTTGCCCACAGATACTTTTACTCACAGGATGTGCGTAGTGAAATAAATACGTACTGTGTCTTTAAACACAGTCAGAGAATGTGGAAGCCAAGATTTATATTATACATATATAATGCTATGTATATAGAAAACCCTGATTCTTACTGTCTGAAATGTATAGAAATAGGTAACTGGCAGACTGAGGGTGTGCTGGCTTTGTGGAGTTACCACCTAACTCCCACCTCTGCATAGACATAGAATAAACAAATATCTCAACTTTGCGTAGTAATCTGCTCTCTGTGCACCAGACAAATAGCCCTGATTTTGGGGACTACATGATGACTATGACTTAATTACAGCTTAGTATTTACATGAAGATTAAGTTTGTCTACTTAGTCTTTTTCCATGGGACTTATCCTTTTTTTTGTCTGCTGTAATCAAGCAGTTGACTGCCACTGGAATGATGCATTTACCTGTCTTGCATTCCCTTTACAGCTTCTGCCCAATTACTTCTCTGTCTCTACCCCCAGAATTATACTGACCCTGAGGTAGTTCTTCAACAGCATTATTCACAGACTCTCAAAGGATTTTATGTTCATTTAGCAAGGGAAAGGGCAAAGCAAAATGCTGCAACAAACTGAAAATTTAATCTGTTATGTTTATAACCTCATTCTTGGTTCTTATGCAGATTTGGCAACTTCTGCTTTCCATTTATAGCACAGCAGCAATAATATAATATTTTTGTAATCTTGGTAGCATAATGAGGCCACTGAACATGAGAAAGGAGAAGTACCTGAGTGTAGGTTATTCCTACTTGTGGAACTTCATTGTGTCCATCCTCTTCTAAGTTAAGGCTCTAGATTCTGACGGCTTCTGCAGCAGAACTTGGAGAGTTCCATTTTTAGGCTGTTCATCAGAACAACCCCGTAGAGGAGTGAGAAGGATGAAGATTAGTCTATAACAAAGCAGCATGTAGTGATGTATGGCTAGGACTGCTCTGCCCCTCTTTAATCAGAGCTGCAGTGTTAGCTGTATTTCTCTTTCATCATGTTGCAGGCAGGCTTCATGGTACAACAGGTTGCTCTGTATGTACACACCTCGAGAAATTAGGCATGTGCAACCAGAGTTATTGATGACATTCTGTTAAAGGCAGAATATTTGAGCTGTATTATATTTATCGCTCATTGCAGATTATGGTGCTTGATGCCAAGCTGAAAATTTTCATGGTCGTGGTGTGTCAGCACCTTTTTTTTTAACAGGATGTGGCCTGGAAATTTTGCTGGTTGTTCATTCCATGCTGGCATTTTGATATTATTATGGACTAAATTTCTTGGATCACCAGCACAGGTGGCATTCATATTAGTGACCTGTAAACACTGAGAAACCAATATCTGGTTTTGAAATAGTTTGATAAAGGTGATGAATGACCAACAAGTAGTGTTATTTCACTGGCTGTGGAATATCCAGAAAGAATGTTTGAGCTTATTGTAGTGCCTGGAAGCTTATTCTAGTAACTGGAAAGACATATAAGGGATTTAAAATGAGGTGGAGGAAGAGATAACCTTTATCTAGAAATGTAGCTGCAGCAGTAAAAGCAGTTCTCATATAAGCATAGGTGACTGAAGCAGGGGGTGACTTAGATCAGTCAGATTTGTCTGGATACTGTATGGCACTCTGCTTGAAAGGCTGTAGCAATTCCCAATTCACAGGTAGGTATGAGTTCTGAGGGAGAAAGAAAATTGATTAACAAATAAAGATAAATATACTGGACTAGTGATTTATTCAGTACTTGGCACTTTTGGTCCAGGTGGTCAGACTGCAGTATCCCACCCTCTGACTGAACTAAAAGATAGGTAAGTCTCATTGCAAGCTGTATCTGGATCTGTAAATTTAAGTTACGCAGAGTTGTAACCCAAGCAAGACTTGGTAAAGCAATACCAGTTCCACAGCCTTAAGATTTCAATATTTTGTCAATAGAAGGCCACAGGGCAGGACTTGTAGTTTTGGTTGACAAAAAAAACCAAAAGTGGGTTTGTTATTGCTAACTGTTTTCCAATTTGATTTCAGACAGCAGGAGACAAATCATGGATTCAACATTTCTGTCTGAAAATGGCTATCTTGATTTGCTGTGCAGTGATATCGATCCATTGCATCTGTATACTCAACTTGATCCTAAGTTATCTGGAAATGAAGAAGGTGACTTCTCTGCAGGTTTGTAAAACACTAAGAAATGCTTGATTGGTTTAGTCATCATGCTATAAGTTATTACCCATCTCCTCTCAATTACATAGCCATCTAATGGCAGTTTATCATGGTGGCTGAACTAAACACAGCAATACATGGCCTTATGATATGATAACTTTGTTCATATCTGTACGTAAAGTAGTGACTGCTTCCAGAAACTATCATGTTTTTGAAACTACATGTTTACAGCTTCCTGCTCAGTGAGTCTAAGAATACATACTATACATGTCACTCATCAAGGTGTGAGATTAATGTATTTGGTTTGGGTATCGCTCCTGGAAGTAGCTTATTTGCAAGTGTTCCTATTGTAAGCTGGTCAAATGTAATTGTCCACACTTTTGTAGCTTCAAGGTAAAAGCTTTGAAAACAGAGACTTTTAGGTGAGTTTGTGGTGAAGCCAGTCTGCAAGCAAACTAGTATTTTATTTCCTTTTGGGATCCTAAGACATCAACTTTCATTACCAGTTTCCATTTTACAGCTTTAGGGGGCACAGGCCAATGATTTCAGGATTCTGTGCGAGAGAAGAAAGCAGAAGGGCCAGGACATAAAGACGATAGTTTCTTCATGTAAATTCCTACAGCTAATCATGTTAAGAGGTTGCCCTGGATCTCAAACATTCTGCTCCTGAATTTGCGTGGAGGCTGTGGAATGTTCTGCTCCCCCTAAGTTAGCCAGCATAAGAGCATGAAAGTGAATGTATGCTGCTAACCGTGTGGTGGAGCAATAGATGAGATTATTTTAAATAACTGAGCTGGTTCGTGGGTTGAGATCGGCAATGAAAAGAGAGCAACAAACGCATGCCAGATATGAAGATCTATTGCTCTGCTTGATAGGTGTAAGAGATTACCAAATTGGAGGATACCACCTCACATCCTTGCTTTAATGAGAGACCAGTGTCAGCAGGTATATGGGCAAATCAGTGGAGAACTGAGTACTAGAATCTGGAATCATCTTTGTGATTAATTATTTCCCAGGTTGAGCTTTGTTCTCTCAATTCCTGACTGTTAATAAAACCTGCAGGAGTGTTTCTTCACTACCTTCATCTTACTTGCTCAGTGAAAGCAGGATGAATTGGGGATCAAGGAATGGCTTTTGTTATATCAGAGATGCTTCACTGTTTTGAATACTTCTAAGCCTTACCAATGTCTGAGATGATGTAGATAAAGTAAATGTTGTCAGGACATGGCACCAGTTATTGGAAGCTGGGTATCTCTGCTGTGAAGATGTTAGCATGATCTCTGGTATGTTTTGGCCCTGTTCAACTAGCAGCTTTATAGGCAATTTGTAGCAGTAGCTCGGGGGTTAGCATGGACCCAGCGTTTTTCCAAACAGGGAGTCTTGGATGGTACCACAATAACATGAAGGATAAGAAGGTTTAATAGTACTGATGAGTCTGGGCCATGTGCATAGGCCTTAATGGCATAGAATGGATTCTAGAACTGTTTTATTTACTAGGAAAGATGAAGTCTCAGAGTTGAGCAAAAGTGTCGATTTCTGTTGATATATTACTGAGAGTTCAGTTCTGTTCCTGCTTAACCAACATAAAATGAAGAGCCAAAGCCTTTTGCTGAAGTAACAAATCTGCCTTTTCTGCATGTCCTGGGATCTGGTTTTTTGCTCCTTTGTTATGGTATTCATTGAACCAATGTATTTTCATTTTTACTTCTAGATTCTGAAGTTGATGCCAGCGACTATGACCAGTTCAATATGGATTTCCTATATACAATGGGAAACAGTGAAAATGGGGATGAACTGGATCTCTGTTCCACCAAAGCTTATGCTAGAATAGGTATGAAAGTAATTTTTCTTTTTTAAATCCTTATGTTCCAGTCACTTGCTATAGCTATTTCTTATGAATTGTATTTTCAGTCTAAAGCAGTAGCATATACATAGTGTTCTGTCCCTCATGCATGGCAGATCTAGCCAGGGTACATAAACCTGCACTTTGTGGGGAGACAGATTAACAGTAGCATGTGGTTGTTGGGGAAAAATCTCTCTATTAATGGCTCCTTCTGCTTAACACTTCCTGTCTCAACTTCTTCTTTTTCGTTTTCTTAATTTCCTGAACAACAATTTACAAGAAAAACTTAATTTACCTCTGCAGAGTTCTGTTAAAGAGGATAAGCTTACAGGAGTTTTACTGTGAAATTACTGTGTCCTTACTATGTTTCTTCTTTTTTTTTTTTTGTCCCCTTGTTGCTAGCTGGATTAGCAGAATATGTGCTCCAAGATCAGCAAGAGATGCAGGTGGAAGACACTTTTGGTAAGATTTATGTGGCAAAGATTAAATTTCTCCATGACAGTGTTCTGGCTAACATCTGCACTGTACTTCATCCCCATGATTTGAACCGTAGTATGGTTTTTATATATCTGGTATACACTTCCTTCCCCCTGGAAACTCTATCCCAGGATTTTCATGGCAAACTTAGAGAATTTTCTGCATTGTTGCAGGCCTTTCTCAAAGATGGCAGTTTTGTCTCTGAGCAGTTGCCGATCACATCACTGTGGCTACAGTATATGTACAGCTAGTGCAGTATATGACCTCAGTTACAGTCAGACTTATTCTAAGCACAACGCGGGTGGTATGCAGAAGTTCATTAAAGCTGAACCACCCAGAGGATTTATCATGCATTTAAATATGCTGTTCATGCACACTCACTTCTGTCCAGGATGCACAAAGCTGCCTGAGGAAGCATGTTTAATTTTACTTCTCTCCCTGATCAATGAAGCAATGCTGTAGTATACATGTGGTAAATGACTCCTTCATTCAGTGCTTGACCAGAGATAATTGGTTGACTTTTTACTGTTCCCTGGTATGTTTAAAAATTAGGGCTTTTTGCACCTAATGGCAAAATTTATATTGGTTTTAAAGGAAACAAGATACAGTATTAGTGCTGAATTATTTGCCAGTAGAAGAATGGCACGGATAACTTCAGAGTTCTTGCAACACAAAATATAATCTCTTAAAAGATCTAATCCTTTTTGTACCTAAAATGAGTAAATAACTTTGCTAGTACTGAGATTATACTGTGATACAGCTGTGATGTTTTATCCTTTTATCCTTTGCTCATCATTAAAGCATTGAGAAGCGTTTAAGTTTTATTAGCCACTGAATTGATGGCAATAGATTAATACCTCACAGTTCAGAAACCAACACAGGGTAACAGAACCTGCATTCAGAGCTCCATGGGCTTTCTAAATCCTCTTGATATGAATATGTGTTTTCTTGCATTTATTTGGGGCATATTTAGTCTTTGCCTCCTGTTGGTATGTTTCTGTTACTTTTCCTCCTCCTAAAATTTTTCTAGGAGAACAAAGGTTGACATTTTTACGTATTTTTAGCAGGGAGCTTTATTTTCGATGAAATAGCTGCTGAAAACACTGCAATGCTTCCTGACGTAAAGGTGAAGAAATGTCACAAACGAAGTAAGTGAAAAACAGTGAGAGTTTGAAAGGCTGCAGAAAATGAATCCTAAATTTGCATTTCGACACTTTGGTTTTAACCCAGCCTCAATGCATCTCTCATGTAGTTCTTCACTGATACAAGCAGATGCGCTTCCTCTCATTTTGCTTACTCTCTGTGGGCTGGAAGTAAAAGCAACTCCCACAAGCACATTCTTTACAATTTGCAGAATTTGTTGTCCTGTAACATGACATTAAGTATGTTGTATTTCTTCCCTTCATCTGTGTGACAGTGTTAACTTTATTTTCAGTGACTCTGTTGCTTAGCAAGCGCTAGCTGAACAATTCCCTCTTCAATATCAAGAGCAGCAGCAAAAATCTTTGATTATTGGCACAAAAATCTGTAGCCTAATTGAAACGTCACAGTCCGAGTGAAATAATATGAGGCTTCTCACATTCGTATTTTATATAATGGCCCCAAACAGTTCTGAAATAGCTGAATTAAAACTGATAACACCTCATTCTGCTTTAAAAGGTTAAAACAAATTTCCATGGTGGAAACTTAAAATTACCAAACTGCTTCAATTTTTGTCATTTATCATCACTTCTCTTTCAGCCTTCTTAGGCTCTGCAGACAGTTGCTCTGATGCTTCAGAACCCAAATACAGGAAAGTAGGTAAGTTGTTGGCTGAATAGGAAAAGATTATTGAACCTATATTGTCTCATGTTTCAAAGTCTCATCCTCTGTTAGGTATTTGGTGATACAGCATCATCATGCATTCTGATGTTTTTACTTCCAGCAGACAAGAAATCATTGTAGAATTACATTCTTATGCACCTTGACTAATTTACAATGCAATAAATCTGTGCCCTCTTAATAGTAACTATTAAACTGCATCTTAGGATCAACTACATGATAGCCTGGGAACCATTGGACCCTTATGCTTCAGAAGCACATGTTCCTGATGTGTGATAGAAAAATTACTTCCTTAGGATCATATGAGGCCTAGTTGAACTTTTCTGAATATGTCTAAAATCTGAGAGAAGAAAACAAAACAGTGGAGGATTGGGTCAGGGTCAAATTTTGTCATTTTTATCACGTATACCTTTTGTTTATGATGGGGAATGTGACCCAGGCCATGATTTGTTATTTCCTATATTTGATCCTCTTTGTTCTAAGCGTGTCACCTCCCAAAAATCTAGTCAAACATCCTAGTGAAAATAATAACTGTGAAGAGACGGCTTCTTGGCCCAGACCATGCTATACAGTTCTTTAAACCAAAGTAAGCATGAGAGAAAGGGAAATGTAAACGTGCTGCATGCTGTTTAACCACCTACAGGGCAGTACCGGGGTCCAGCAGACAGGCTGCAACTTGTTTCCTAGGTGTAAACTGGTGCTAGAATTCTTATTCTTAGTCTGGAGCCTAAATGGGTGTCTCAGGCATAGATAAACCAACAAAACACTCTTGCAAAATCCATGTGAGAGCAACCATCTTTGGGTGAATATATCATACTGTGTTTTGAAGTGATGTATGCATTACTGTTTGTTAGCACACTTCCTGAGAGGAGCTCTGACTGTATGAAACCTGATTGGCTGTGTGCATGTCAGGGTGGGCAGCCAAAACCAGCATGTGTAACCTAGAGAGCCATGCAGAGAATGCTTGGATTGTGGAACTGCATCTCAGCAAAATTCAGCCCAGCAATTGCCCAGCAATACTCAAGGAGTTGGCATAGACTGGATGAAATTCATCGAGAACACACACATGCACTGGGACTGTGACACAAGCTGTTTTTCCAGTGTTTGTGTGCATTTTAGGAGGAAAGAGGGAGGCTGAGCTTCCGTTTTTTATGCCACACTAACAATGAGAGTTTTCATTAAGGAAATGATACATCAATTCCTGATTTACAAAGAAAACCAAACCAGTAAAAATGTCTCACCCTACAGGACTTGCATTTCAGTCTACAGTATCATCACAGAGCTATCTGGTGCTTTTTAAAGCTGCACCTATCCTTTTCTCGATAGATGGAAAGTGCTCAGAATATTATCAGTCTCTCTACCTTACTGACCCATTGAGGGTGCTGAGGAGAGGAATATATATGTAAGGTAGTATACATACTGGGCTAATCGAAAAAAGATGAGCTATGTAACAAAATCAGGAATTTAACCTGTCATAAAATGAGTGTCATGAATGATCCTGCAAAGGGAAAGGCATCAGCTCTTCAGAAATGTAAGAATGTGTACAGTAAAGAGGCTAATGTGTACTAAAGTTCACAGCGGTAAGCCAAGGATGAGATTCTTTCAAAGGAATTGAATAGAATTCAACTTTAGATTTGCCCAGCTGTTTGCAGCTAGCTGTAACAGTACCTGGTCTCCTCTGACTATATCAATGCAGCAGTACTTAGATGGGGAGTATATTTCAGAAAGCTATTGTGAATTAGTTTTGCTTTTGGAAAATCAAAGCACAGCTGATCAGAATCAAGTGGTTTATGATATCTGTTGAGACCTCTTCTTTGGCCCCCTTAGCTTCGAGCAATGAAATAACTTTCTTCTTTTTGTTTGCCTTTCTTTTTATTTTTTTTTCTCAAGTGGAAGTCCCTGCAGTGTCTGAAGGGAACCGCGGTTTCCTTGCTATGCCTCTTAACAGCCCCCCAGCTAGCTCCACGTCACTAACTAGCCCGCACATGTCGTTTTCTCTTCTTGCTACTGATGCGTTGGACAGGAGTTTCATAATTTCTGGTATGTACAGTAAAGCTACAGCTGTGCACCTGTACAGTGGCTGATTCGTACGGGGGAAAATTCTCTTATAAATCTGGTTATTGACCATGAACAATGGTAGGGAAAACAAGCACGGAAGATGATTCAATCAAGCACTAAAAGTATGGCACTCACTAAAAGAATGAAAAATACTCAAGAGAAATTAAAAGCCCCTAATGAAGCAGTGAATCTTTCATTTAACTGGTGAAGTGCAGGTTAATAAATAAGAGAACACAGTTATTTGCTGTATGCCAATCTAAATAACTACTTGCTTAAGAATAGGAAATCACAAAATATTCATTCCTAAACTTTGGGTTAGTTCCTTTCATCCAGGGGCTATTCAGAGGGCAATTGTGTTTGTAGTAGTAGAGAAAAATCTAAGTTGGAATTCTGTCGGTAAAACCTGAATACTAATACAAGTGATAGGCTGTGTAGCTGCCTTACCTTGATAACGTTGAGTAGCAGTGGGTGCTCATGGTACACTGGCAAGTGCTAATGGCAAAGACAGAATTCAACCCTTTTCACTGTTAAATCTATGCTGGAAAGGAACCAGAAAGTAGTGGATATGTTAGAAGTCTTGAAGTATGTAATGACAGCTGAAACAGCACAAAGGGGCAAAAGAAATTCTGTCACACTTAGAGAAGCTCAGAGCTATGGCTGATTAAATTGCAAGCACTGTATCATCAAAAAAATTTCCAAGTGCAGGTTCAGAATGAGGATCCTTGCTAACTCCTTGTACAAGCAGCATGATGTGCAGTTATGTGGGAAAGATGTAGTGCAAAGGACGGTTAAATTAATTCAGATACACAATATCTATACATTTCCTCTCTTCTGGGTCTCTGGTCCATATATTTACAGATTTTCCCTTAGGCACCATTCTTTATATTAATAGGATTTCTCTTTAGACTATCAAAAAACAGTAGTTACTAAAAGCTGGGTAATCCCTTGTGTTTCACATTCATTGTACCTGTTAAGATTTTTTTAATAAAGGATTCTGTGGGCTTCATGTGAGCCTATGAATTCTGGTTCATTAACTCTCCACTGGGAATATTTGCCCAGAAGCTGCCTTTCGGATATTTTCTTTAACTTGAAAACCTTTAGAAACTGGGAGCCTTTAAAAACGGAAAAGTAATTGCTCTGCACTCATTTCAGGATCTTCAGCACCTCTGATTCCAGAGTGTCTATCTGTTAGCATGAAAGGGAGCCAACAGAATGCAGGCTTTGCAGATCCTCCTCAGCAGATACTTGGCTTTGTTCTTGGAAATGGTACATCTGATGTTCTAATATATCCAGGTGAGAGCAATACGCTTTTACTCACATAAATACGCAGAAAGTACTGGAAAGTCAATACTGTCAACAAAGTACGAAGTTCCTTCATTTCAGGTACTGATAGTTATGATAGGCTGAAAACTATCATTTTTTTTCTTGCCATCACTGACTTCTCCCACTGAAACATTGATATCCCCAAGTTTTCCAATTAGTTTATGTGGTACATACAGAGCAAATTTGTATGTACACAGTACTCTGGATTGGGAGAGGGAGGAGATTGCTTCTGTCCAAAGCCAATTTTCCCCTTTGGGCTTTACTCCTATTGACCTTATTGAGGAAAATAAAAATTAATGGTATTTCTTTGTATTGTTCACTGGTTGCTTAGTCTAGTTCAAAATGCAGAGCAGATAAAGGGCTGTAGAACTAAGGATTCAGCTATATGTTAGCTGTATGCTACGAGATGAAGTCTTCTTGTCAAATTAAAACAATACAAAAGGCCAGTGTGCATCAGCAGAAGTGGAAGTTGTGCTGGTACTGGCATGGCCTGAGCATCTTAAATGCTTGGTGCTGGAAGCCATACTGCAGTCAGTTAAAATGGAACCTCCAAAGCCAAAGTGATGACTTAACTAAACAATACAGAAGCATAATATACAGAAAGGCTTATAAAGAAATTGGAGCCTTGGTCAGGGTGTAAGAGTCCCACCTGTGGTAACAAGCTTTCCTCAGACACTTTTCTTCCAGCCCTCAGAGAACTGTTAGAACAGGGAGTTTGATTTCCCTGGACGTTTAGTTTCTGGTCTCTGTGTACCATGGTAATTGTAACTGCTTGCTACAGCATTCTGTTGCCCTCTGATGGCAACAGAGCGCAGAATAGCATAATTTTAAAGTGAGGATTAACACGCAAGTACCCATGGGTTTGGGGGAGTACTTGTAAGTTATCTATACTGTTCATGTGAACACACAATACTAATAATTCCAACTGATTTACAGCAGCACAATATTCTATGAGTATGTCACAAACTTCAGAATTCCAAATGCAGCAGAAAAATTACCACTTTAGCTATCAAGACAGTTTCTTTTCCTTTTCAGAAAGCTGTTAACATCTGATTGATTTGACTAATGCTGCTTCCCATCTAAATGTCCAATTACAGTTTTTCTTGGTTTTCCATTCTATTGTGTTTATTTAATAAGTAATAAACCAAAGCGAAACACTTGCCTGAAAACAGGCATGTCCCCTTGTTATTTAATATCTTCAGTAGATTTTTCTTCTACAAGCAGGTAAACTCTCTCTGTCAAATGTATTATTTCATTGGAAAAAGGACTCGCTTATTAGAAGTCTGAGACTGCTTCCCTGCTAGAAGCAACCCTGAACTCTAACCATTCCATCTGCTGCTGGCAGGTGGGGTAGGAATTAGTTTTCAGATCTCTGAAACTTCATTTTGTTTTTTAAATCACTTCCTATATCAAGATGAACCAAATATTATGGTAATAAATCATTTGTCCAAATCTAGGTAGATGAACCTGTTGTGGTTAGGGTTTTGCCCCACATCTCTGCTAATTGTGGTTTCCACAAGACTATTGATGAAGTTGGGTTTGTTACAGCCTCTGCCAATTTAAATTCTGTCCTGTGTCTGCAAAGTTTTTCTACCAAAAGTTTTGTCAGAACTGATAGTGTCATCAGCAGTCTGTAGAAAATATGCTTTCCCTGAAAAATTCCCAGTTATGTGTTTGGAAGATGTGGCTCATCTGACCAAGTGCAAAAGACAGCAGTAGTCTGAAAACAAGCAGGCAAAAATACAGAAAATTGGACAGTGACAGTACTTCATCAGGAAAAGCAATGGGTAAATTCTGTAACCAATAGTAATTTCTCTGTGACTTTCATCCTTACTGCTTGGTTACAAGATGTGGAAGAATAAAAAGAAGCTATTGCTTTTGATGATACAAAGAAGACCAATGTGTGAACACGAATTTATGCAAACCTCTAACATTTGGAAAGAGCGGTGAATGTCACCTTGTTATGATATGTCTTCTGCTTCTTACAACACTGGAAGAGCTGTCATTTTGTGTGGTGTCATGCTGCCTGTGACAGTTCATGTCAGCTGAATTGTATGGGTGAGGATATTTTTCCTTTCCCTTGTAAAACAAACAAAACCTCTCTTTCTCTGGATCATCCATACTATATATGTTGCAATGAACTTAAAAATTTGCATTAGTCTTAATGTTAAAATTAGTAAAGCTGAATCAGTGACTATCTAGGTGTCTTCCTCAAGTATATTGTTTTGTTTTTTTCAGGTTTAGAAATGCTCAAAGAAGTTCAAGTTCCTGTAATTCCTTCTGAAGAACCTCTCAAAAGACCAAGTGAGTTTAGATCTCTTGTACTTAAAACTTCTGGAGTTTGTTGGCTATTTTTTTTGTGTTTCATTGCATAAAGAAAAGCTACTTGTTGGAATTGTCATTCAACAGTTTGTGAAACTATTCCAAGTTTTTTAGCACAGTTCCTATTTTTAAGATGTTAGATTTGTCTACCTTTAGATATCTAGCTGTAGTACCTACCTAGAAGGTCGGTGTACTTAGCTGGTTATATCATACATGTGGATACCACCAAAATTTTTCATTTCATGGTCTAAAGGTGTCTATTGTGCCTGTACTCCAAATTTAAGTACCTGCAGTTGCGTGGGATAAATCCAAACATACGCTCTTTATGGGAACTGGTGTATTTTGACCACATTTGAAAAATCATGGCAGTCAGGTGAAGTTCCCAATGACTGGAAAAAGGGAAATATAACCCCCATTTTCAA
>WYDI02032489.1:21120-61829 GCA_009867235.2 Psittacus erithacus | reverse complement strand
GGGCTTGGAGCAAGCTGCTCTAGTGGAAAGTGTCCCTGCCCGTGGCAGGGGTTGGAACTGGATGAGCTTTAAGGTCCCTTCCAACCCAGACCATTCCATGATTATTTCACAGCAACAAGGATATTTTTTTGTCCTAAAGTCATCAGCAGCCTGCCATCTTCTTGTGCTTCGCTCCTTCCAATTCAGAGACTACTCAGCAAAGCCCAACTTCCTACCTCAAGAAGAAAAACAACAGCCAAACACTCAAATCACATTTCCACCCTTTCAGAACACGCCAGCATTCTCTTCATGAAGGAGTTAGAAACACAAGTGGCATTACCAAGCAAAGGATGTATGCAAACACGCCCAGAGGTTTTCATCGTTGGTCAGTGATGTTAAGGACCGGGCTGCGTTGCCATTCCGCTGGTGCAGGAAGGGAGTGAAGGCCGTGTTCATCCGCTGCGCACGCTGAGGGCACCCATACTGCTCTGCTTCAAACACCTACACCATGGAAGAAGGTCAGTGTAAGAGACTGAAAGAGATGTTTATGTAGAGCTGAGCCAAAAATTACCCAATAAAAGTACAAAGTGAAAAGATGCATCACACACAATCATCCGAAATACACTGTAAATTACAGGAAAAGAAAGGAGAGGGACATCTTATTCTTAGACTGACTAAAATTACCATTAAGTGCTCCAAAAGCATGGTCCTTCTCAGCTTTAGTTACTTAAATTTCTAACAGAGCTACTGTATAGCAGTTAGGTCTGTGGAAGTGTGTTACGACTGGTCTCAAATGTCAGAGGCACCCTGTTCCTTCCCTCCTACACCCCAGACGCACACCATCCTCTTGTCCCTTGTGTCGACTTTAATGTCCACCCTGATTGCAATGAGCTGGATTGGCTTTCTGACTCAGCTGCACATCAGCTATTGTAATGTTTTACTGACATTGAGTCAAACAGACTTTGTGCACTGACCTACCTTAAGTGCTTTGCCCTGAAGCTCATCAATGATGCCTCTGATTTTTCCCAGCAAGAAAGGCCAGGAGTTGATGAGGTAAATCCGGTCCATCATGATGGTGATGATGCTGTACCAGCGCTGGAAGCCTCGAGCCAGGCTGTCTTTGATAAAGAAGGTGTGGCTGAACACAAAACCATGCTGTTCATCTCCAAAAAAAATAGGGCCTTCACGTCCTGGGCAGACCTGAAGGGGAAGGACACATACACCAAAGTAGTTAAGCAGCTGAAATGGTAATAAATTCCACAACGCTTCCTACTTTTGGTGAATAAAACAAGCTTTTTTTAGGCTGCTATCCAAAATATGTGGTCAAACAGACCTCCAGAGATATCCTACAAACACTCTAAAAGCTTCAATTTAACAGTATTCTAAGAACTCAGCTCTATTCAATGACAATACTGTTGAGAATCCACAAGGGATTTTGCTGATCCTGACACACAAATGCTCACTAATCTGTATGGTTATCCCTTCACTTCTATGAGATGTTGAATGTTAATGGTCTACAAAGATCCAATATTCCTTGGCACTAAACAACAGATTTCAATGTTCTTACAAAATCAGTTTATCTTACAAAGGAGAACAATAAACATCTAGGAGCAAAATCAAGGAAGGGAAACTTTCAGTCTCACAAGGTGAGAGGAAGGAACCCTCAAAGTTATCAAAGATCAACCTTAAAAACTACCATCAAACCTGGAATGGACAGATTTGTGTGTCTGCCTTTGCACGTCCGTTCTCTCCCTGCTTCAGGCTGCACAGAGCAGTCAGGATGAGCAAAGTGCTGATACCTAAAGCCACGACCAGGTTTTCTCCCTGTTCTCCCAAACAGTTACCTCACAGCTCAGGCTGCGAACACAGGCCTGGCGCACGATGCTGAAGAGCTGGGGGTGATTTGGGTGCTGGTGACTGACATATTTGATTGACGTTTCCTTGTCGTGGCTGACGTACCCCGGATGTCCTCCTGCAAGAGAGCGGCAACCCTGAAGATAGAAAAGCAAATCCAGCCATAAATGAGCATGCAGTTGTCTAAGGTTTCCAAAGGCCTCTGCATATTCCCTTCAAAACATAGGGAGATGTTACTTACACCTATTGATAACAATATGAGTTACTTAGAAGCATGAAACAGGAGTCAGGGTGAGGATTTGGACCCAGCTCCTCACACAGAACTTTGTGTGATATACTTTCTCTGTTCTTATGCTCATTTTCCACTATTTAATTTGATTGTGAATTTGGTGCTGGCTCTACAAGTGGTAAAATTCAGTTAACAGCAGCTCTGAGGTCAACTGATCTACCAAAATTGGCCAAAACCTAAAGGAAACTAAATAACAAATACCTCAGAACAAGAACAAATAGGAGGCAAGGACAGGAATGACTGAGAACATACGCTTACTCTATTCTTTTAATGCCTTTTGCCTTTTCTTTCCTGTTTCCTAATCAACTCTGCTCTTAAAAACTATTAAATGATCAGACCCTATAAAATACATGCTCTTCGAGCATAATGAAAGCATTTCTCAGCCACAAGAGATTCACAGAACACAAGGCTTACAGAGACCTCAAGACACCATCTTGTCAAGGTCTATACATCCAACAACAGTTCCTTATCCTCTTGTCACAGATCATTAGGACGCCTCAGAGATCTTCTGGCACCAGCAGATCACTTTTTTGCCTCTCTTAAACAACTGAATGTGCATTAGAGAATCCAAGAGCTCTTTAGTTAAGCCAAAGAAGGCTGATGTCCACACGCAGATCTTCACACTTACCTCACACATGTCTGACTTCTTCGGCCCTGGGCTGCTGGAGTCAGCGCTGGCACCTTCCGCTGGGCTGTGCGAGCGGATGCGGCTGCTCATCTGAATGCCACCTTCTTCCTCTTCTGCCTGCTCATTCTGCCCGGAGATGTCCCCGCTGCTCGCGCCTTGGGGGAGCGGTGAGTGTAGAACCTCAGTACAAAAGAGGGTGCGAGGGCCATGGAGCTCACAGAAGTGGCAGAGGGCAACAATAGCATTCATAGTGAGAGCTCAGCACATGCGTCAGGCCTCCTGCGGGTAAGGGAGAAAGCACATAACATCAGAACAACAGATATTCAAGCATCTCCTCGGCCTGGTCATCACAGGTCCTGTTCTATATCCCTACAGGAGCAGCTGCCCTTAAGCTTAGCCTAAGGGACCAGCACAGCTCCACCACGGGGTAACCTGAGCAAGGCCCAGCCCTTCGCACCCTGACAGAGTGGGACTAGCGCTGATCTAGCCCAGGTCAACGACAATAAACCGGGACACCGCAAGCACCAGTGGGGAGCCAGACTGGACCTGCTCCTCCGTGACCGGATACCTCTGCTCTTACCGGGACAGGCTGGGGTTTGTCAGATCAGACCTCCGCGCCCGGACACCACCAGCGCAGCTTCCCCGTGCCCGGAGGCCCTGAGGGGGTAACCGGCTCTGCTCAGCGCCCCCGGACCCGAACGCCTCAGGCCCAGCCGGACCCTGGCCTGCCTCCCCTTCCGGGCCCCAGCCTCCCCGGCCCCGAACACCCGCGGCCCGGCCCCGGCCGCTCTCACCACGGCTCCGGCTCCCCCGCCCCGGCCCGTCCCGTGGCAGCGGGCGCCTGACACTGACTGACCCACCGGCCCGTACCATCCCTACCGGCAGCTAGGGGGGAAGAGGAGCCGGCAGCTTCCCGGCTGCACATCCGCCGCCGTCGAGCAGCGGCGAGGAGAGGGAGCGCGAAGAGGGAGAGAGGAAGGAGGAGGAGTCGGTTCCTACCGCGGTACCGAGCCCGACCTCCCCGCCGCTCTCCACGCGATCCCCCGCTCCCCCCGCGGTGCGGCAGTGACTCGGCCCACGGCCGCCCTCTCCACAGGGGCAGGGCAAAACCATTACTAAGAGAGAGGGAGGATGAGAAGGTCCGGAACATTCCTTCTTCCTTTCCTCTCTATCCCGTGTCTCGCTGCCGCCCCGCAGAGAGCTGACAACAGTGCCCGCTCCTCAGGAGCCCAGAGGGGACGAGCCGCCTCCTGTCACCCCGCAGGGGCCGCACTCGGAGCGGAGTCCGCTCCCCCCCTCCCCGCACTAGATGGTGCGGGCCGCATGGCGGATCACGGGCGGGGTCGCGCAGGCGCCGTGCGGGGCAGGGGCCGCGCTGAGGTGGTCGAGGGCCCCAGCGGAGGCCGCTCCCGGCTTCTCTCATAACCCACGCGATGGGGACCAATTCATTAAACTATTAACATTCTAGGGTTAGGGCAGCGTAGAACGTGGGAGAAGGGAGCAGACGCAGTTAAACATGCTTGTTGCAGACTCTTCCATGCCAGTTCTCCATTGAACTACCTCAGTTCCTTTTCAGCATACCCAGTTTTATTGCTACCGCTAGAAAACTGATGGAACAATAAACCAAATTCCATGTGAACTGTTAATTCTCTCAAGCTTCAAAATAACGAAGTATGGGATCCCCCCACCATTCGCTTTACATTGGAGTTGACCCCTGCAGAGTACTTAAATCCCAACAAAGAGCTATCACCAATGCCACTGCAACACTCGCCTCTGGATCCATCACGTACGGACTAAATTCTGCCTCTGGAGAAAACAATACTCAGACAGAGGATTACTGTCATGCAAAGATACCAAAATAAGGGTTTGATCCAACATCTAATCCTGGATCCCATCCTGGACACTTGTAGCATCACTTCCCAAGGAAAACAGCACTGCCTGCACAAGAAGAACTAGTTTCTACTCGAGATAATTCCATAGAGCTTGGACAAGCCACCAGAGGGGTTTGAACCAGCCCTGAGAGAGGACACTGCCACACTAGCAGCCAAAATCACTCATCCTGAAAAGCAACAAGAACAAAACACCCCCCCAAAAACCCTAAGGCAAAGCCCAACATGAAAGAGCTACTGTCTCATTCAAGACAAACTAAGAACGACTCGTTTGTTAGCTTTATTTGCCAATGGTACATTTAAACAACTACTCAGGACTAACCTCTTCAGGCGGGGTGGAAAACATCTCCTAGGTTATAGAGCGCCTATGGCAACGCATGGTGGTTGTTGTGAAGAGCTGTGTAGAAGGCAGCTGGAGTTAGGCAGAAGCACGGGTGCGTTAGCAGAGGTCACCAACCAAGGCTCCTCAATGGCACAAAACCAGGTGGGGTGGTTGCACACAAAGAGCTTCTAATATCTCTTCTTTAATACATCTTAATGCCGGCTAATAGTAACTGAATCAGACACCCCTCCTGTGGCCGAGAAGTGTAGCTGCACATTTAATGCTACCTTCACCACTGCATTTTCTCTTTGCTGATTACAGGAAAAGAGGAGTCAGAGATCAAAGCATGCACTCAGTATCTCCTGACCACATCTTGTGGCCATGCACGATGGGAAGCGCCAGACAGGACCGCAGAGAGCCTCAGCTCAGAGGAGCACAGCACACAGTGTTCTTGTTTTTCATCAAAAGCCCTTCCCGGCAACTAATACAAATTAAACCCAGAAAGCTCAAGCGTTCTCAAAGCGGCTCAGCTGACCACAGCCCATGCAATCAGTTCCAAACTTGAATGAGCTCCTTCATTAAAAATCTGACTTAATTTCAATAGTATCTCCAGGCACACAGATGCCAGACTCTGTTTATCAAACTCTTACTTAAAAGCCCTTCCATGAAGCACTTTTGGTGAATGCTTTATCTATGGATTCTACGGGAGGGGCCCAACTTTGAATCTTCAACAGCACAACTATCCACAGCAGAAAAGGAACCTTAAAAAACTCAGGTTAAGAAATATAGTGTAGTATTTCATCCATTACATTGCTATTTCTACCATCCTTTTGATATGAGCATGGATTTATTTTAGTTACTTTAGGCAAGAATAAAAAGAAGAGGAAAATGTAGCTGCTATTTGCCAACTGCATCTATTAGCTTGCTTTTACTTCTATGGCTCCAAAGCCATCCTGCAGCTCAGAGATTTTAAGCCCACGCTCACAAGTAACAACTGGTGGTGTAAAAGCCCAGCCACTGCAACGTGGACATTTCTGGTTGTCACAGTCTGAGCCCTTGGCAATGAAAAATAAGCCATCCACATTCTTTTATAGGTAGTAGTTTGGGGTTAGTCATTTGCAGCCCTTTCAATGGCTGCCACCCAGTTGTGAACACTTTGACAATCCAGCTCTGTGCTTCAGCCTGCAGCATTAGTGATTACTAATTTAACACTTCCATGGTACCAGAGAGGAGAATTGCATAAGTATGTTCAGCACTGAAGTCACTGCAGGATTAACCAGGAAAAACACACCTTCAAAAATGACAAATATCTGTAGTTACAAGACCAGTAAGGCAAGTGATGCAAAAACCTAAGGTGTCAAAGTTGCCTTTAAATATGGAAGTGTCTATGCCAGGAAGCACCAGTACTCAGTGGTGAGCTGCTAACACGAGGGATTATGTTGTGTTTGATACTAAACTGCAATTTTAAAGACATCTTTCACCACCCAGACAAGCACCTGGGGACATAGCACTTCTAGAAAGCACCCGCTGTCACAGAACAGAGGCTCTGCTGGAATTAAGACAGCAATTCCAAGTGAAAATCCCAGTGGTTCTGTTTCAGCGCTGGAAGCACAAATGGGGTCACCGTGGGTGACCTCAATACATACAAGCTGCACACGGCAACAGCCACAAAAGCTCAGCTCCTGCTTCAGCACCTGAAACAAAGCTGGCAGGTTAACAGCAGCAAGCAGCTCTTAGTCAGGTGTTTCAGTAGGAAGCACTGGGTGCTGAACTTATGTTCTGACTTGATGACAGGTTTATTTATGCCTGATAGTAGGAGATTTGCACCTACATGAAGTGTGTCAAAGGTGTTTGAACAGCAAAAATCGTCAGATACATGAAAACTACAGAAAAAGAGCCCACTGATTGAAGTGGTGAAGCATCCAACAACCAAGTTATGTTTAAAATGGTGAATTAAAACCCAGGTAGGATTCCAGCATGTTATTTCCAAATAAAATCCTGACTTTTGAGAGCTCTAAAGAATAATTCTGTTTATGTTCCATGGAGAATTATTTTCTTTGGAAACAAAGATCTACAGCATCACCTTCACTTGAACTGGTTTCCAGCCTGTTGAATACTTTCATGGCAATTGGATAGAAACAAAGATGTAAATGTCTTTCAGCATAAACAACATCCTATCTAGAATCCTCCAGAACACTGAGCTCTTCCAAATATCCTTTTGTTTAGGTCTAATAAGTTAGACCCAAGAGGAAATACTAAGAGACACTCTGTACCAGAAACTTAACACCATCAACAGCTGTCATGTCCAGATTCCCTGCAGTGATCTGAGGTTTTCAGCACATCCACCTCACAAGGACCCATTAATATGCTCATCCTTCTGGGAAGAACACAGGTCTTAGTTCATCCTTTAATAGACAGCAGCCAGCTACACCGGGCATAGGCAAATCACCATGTAGAGAGTGGAACTCCAGCCCTCTCTCCCCACCATACATACACATCTGCACTTTGAGCCAGCTTTAAATACAAAGTAAAGAACGAGGAATTATTTTGGATGTGAACCAACACTAATTTGTATTCTTCCCTGAATAACACTTTTCTTTTGCAGAAGGGAAATAAAGGACTGCTACAGAAACACAGCAACATTCAAACCCTTTAAAACAAAAGGTAGATTATTTAATGCATTAACGATGTTAATCTGAAGATAAATAAATCCACAACAGACTTTTACGTTTCTTTTTGAGATTTCCTTTTTCTTTGCAGAGAATATTTCTGATATTATACAGTACTGAGAGGGTGTTCTTTTATTTTCTTAATGTCCAGGTGAAAAGCAAAGCTCAGTTCTCTCTGCTCTCTTCGTGGAACTCCTCAATGCCCTGTTCCAGGCATGATTCTTTCATAAGCTTTTACTTGAAAGCGGAGTGGTGAGCAACATTAATTTCAAGAATAACTGGATGGTTTGGTCCCTGAGTCATCCTCTTGAGAGCCCATACTCTGCAAGGGAGAGAGTTAGTTTGTTTCACAAACAGGTGTGAGGTTTACCTTTGAGACAGACAGGTCTTTGAAGTTAGCAGGTAGGAAAATAAAGTGTGTATCAGACAACATGCGCTTCCTTTGCGTTTTAATGCATGATGTTTACGCATGTATTTGTATGTCATTATTAACACTATATATATTGACATTCAGTGCACTGAATCTCTCACAAGACATTAAATCACTTACCTTCTGCACAAACTGAGGGTTCACAGTGATCTCTTGATCCATGGCTTTCAGTCGTTCATCAAGCTCTATACATTTCAGCATCTTAAAAATACATTTTAAAGTAATTACTTAGTCCAGCTTGCTCAAGATACTTCATGGCTGTGCTGTGTAGAACCAGTAACTTTTGCCATCACCAAAGTTCCATGTCAAAATGTTCTTATCCCTTATCTCTCAGAAGTGTCACATTATTTCTTATTCCCTTATTTTGATTCATGTCTTCCTAACAATCCTTTCCAAGGCCACTGATAGACAGCCCCATGAGGGTCAACCACCTCAGCTTACAGGCAGGTTATTGACAGCCAGTAGAAGTGATCCTTGAAGGCTAAAACTCTAAACCCAATCTTTCCAATCCATTCAGTTCAAGTAACTTCACATCAACAGCAAGCAGTCAATCTGCTGAAACATCTCAAACTGTACAGAGGATACAATAGGGAACGTGTTGACAGTAACTGACTATCAATCTAAACCCCCTTTAAATACCAGTACTGTGAAATAGTCTAATAATGATTCATAGTCCTCAATCTCTTCATGTAAGTCACCTACACTGGCTTCTCCCAGGAGCTCTCTGATTATGGGCTAAGGTACTCTGGCAGCAATTCCAAATGCAGTTAAGATCTTAAAGATTTACCTCCTGATCAATGTTATGGAGCATAGCTGGATTGTTGTATTTTTCAGGATTATCATGGAAACAGACCATACCATCTTTCTGATTAATACTTGCAAAGATTTCACCATCTTCTATCTGAAATGAGAAAAGGTTTAACGTAAGGCATCACCAAGAAGAGAATTTTGAGTAACTACACCACACAGGCTCCTTGTGGAATCATCTTGTTTGCTTCTTATTTCCTAACAGCTTCCCAAAGACAAATACTGCATGGTGGAGAATCCTGTTATGACTTTTTGAGAACAGTCTAAACACCACAGCAGACTGACAGTATTTCCTTCACCCTGAAAGGGAACCATTCCTCACCCACTCAGAACATCCACCACCAACCCAGACACTTAAATACACTGGATCAAGTTTTAAGTGAGGATAGTTCAGCCAAGTCTCAAGTCTCACCATGTGGAGGACGTATTTTTCTGCTTCTTGGGGCCCCGACAACTGCACTCGACTTGCCATGTCTTGTAATGACAATGTTAAAAACGTCTGAAATGCAGAAAGTATCAAACCATTAAAGCTAGATGTGAAGAACTTTTCTCATCTAATTTGTGAAGCCCAATGGGAAGAAACAAGTGGACACAGTTATTACTTATAAAAGCCCCCTGAGCGAGAAGTCAGTTCTTCCTCTGAAGACATGAATCTCACACTGTTCACATACACACCAAACTAAGGGAGTGATTACTCCATTTCTGCTATTCCTTTTTACCCCAAGCACAGTCCTGACCATGCCCAACCTCTTCCCTCACCTTTTTACATGAATAAGGCGGCTGTCCATCCCTTGAATCTCCTTCAAGAGATGCATGTATTGCGTTCCTTCTGAGGTTAGTTCTATCGCAGCAAACATCATTTGCGCTTGCCGTAAAAGAGCTATCCCCTCATCATCCTTAAGGATTAACCTGACCTCTCAGATGAAGGAGCACATTGCTCCACTGCTTCTGGTTTTCCCCTTACTTCAGATACTTCCGAAATCTATTCTATTCACTCACTCTTCTCTAATCAAGCAGCCTGTAAAGTTCAGTTTTCCTATCTTCTGAACAGAGATGAAGGTCACTGGGTCGCTGCACTCACAACTTAACTGGACATGTATGAAAATCTCACGGGCAAACCCCTTTGACAGACACACTTAGCCACCTTTTAAATGAAGCATAAGTAGCCACCTGAAGTGGTTTTCTACATACAGCGTTTTAGCTTCATTTGTTTCAGAGACACAAACCTCAGTTTTACTCATTTCTCCATGACATTACTGCAGTATCATTTTTCTCTGAATTGAATACATTCCAGAGATACTCTGCAAGAAAAACTAATCACAATTCCTCAGCAAAACCACCCCCTTCATCTTACCTTGGTTAGCCTCTGAATATTCTTTTTGTAGAGAGATGACAAGCATTGCTTAACCAGCCCCATATTGTTATCCCTTGTGAATGTTTCACTGTGTTTGTTCACCAGGTTTCGAAGCTCCGAGGGTTTATTGGTTGAATAAACTTGTGCTAGTTCATGGTAAGCATTGCTAAGGGGCTGCAATTAGAAAAATGAGAATCCTTTAAAAAGAACATGGTGTTCAACCAGCCTCTGTTCACTACTTCAACATTAGAAGCCATGCAGGCATAAAAGCAGATTTTAAGGAGCTCAAGCATCTCTCATAACAAAATAGATGATATCAGTACACAGCATTAGAGCAGCGTAAGATTCTCATATGTTAAATCTGTATTACTACAGTGTAAGATTTCATAAACTTCATTCAAGGACCTCTGTGTGACAGTTCGAGTTGCGGCAGTGCAAGGAAAAGGCCATTAGCTGAACAATGTATGAAGTGAGCTGAATTCAAGGTACGCAGTCACTGCCTATCAATTATAAGACACTGTCATCCTTGACCACACTACATCACAGCAGGACCAACAGAGAATGAGAGGCTGAAGACTTGTTCACTTTAAAGTAGCAACTGTTTGAGTTTGCTTATTAATATCTGGAGTTCAAAAAGATTTTGGGAAGTCAACAATTTTGGTCACAAATCAATTAACTCAGTGTTAAATGGGAACTAACTAAAAGTGTGTTATTTTTTGAGGATCAGAACTCTCTCACTATCAGTCTGCTCTTCCACCCGACACCTCCTAACCTCAATGCTTACACACTCCAAACTTGCAGCTTTTTCAGAAGCTTTTATTCTTTATAAAGCTGGAGTTCTGGAATAAACCATTTAGCATTTCATACTTCAACTAGATGAAGTTACGGGCTGAATGTTCTTACAAGGACACTGAAAGCCAAATGAAAGCCGAGTCTTGTTTGAGTTCTAACATAAAATGCTATCAAGGGATGTGCAGTATCAGTGAAAAGAATATTGGTGAGTACTATTCAACCCTAAAGTTCCTCCAAATTTATGTGTAAAAACCTGTATCCCAAATATGAACAATAAAGTTTGTAATAGAAAGGCAGCAGGAGGTTGTCCTCCAGCACATTATTCCCATGATCTGCAATGTTAAACAGTATCATCAAATGAGGGTAGGAAAAATAAACTCAGCTTTACTGCTCTATTATTCAACTGCATTCACAAAGACTTACCTTAATGAATCTACCAACTATCTGGGAAGTGTATTTTGGTAGCTGCTGAACTTTGCCAAGTAGTATCAAAGAAACTAGAATATACTTTTTATACGATTCCAACATAATATGACTGACTGCCATGGCTGGAGTAGTTATTGCCTAAGCGAGAAAGAAAGAAATGGAATAGGAATTTAATATACTTACTGATAGGTCCTGGTAGCTACTGCATTAAGAAAAATCTCAGTTTCAAGCTGCATGTGGAAGGGATACAATGACATGAAATTCACCTTTGAGCATTAAAGCTTTAAACTACCTTCTGTCAAAACTAATCATCCAAAATATCTTAAAGCAAATTCTATGCAAGCTACTCAAAATGCATCATGTTACAGTGGTGCCTACCTTCAAATAACCCTGTTAAGATCAAATCTAAATGTCTTTCCTTGGTCAATATCAAAAGTTATACTAGAAATCACCTGCAGCTACTTGTTACCAAGAGTGATTATATGCTTCTTTAGAACCTGGATTCACACAGATCCCTAAAGAGGTTTTATAAAGCTATTACGCCATCAGATCTCATATCTAATGATGCTGAAAAAGGCCTGCAGAATCAGGAAAAGGGATTTCAGTTTACTATGATGCTGCTACGCTACTCAAGGGCTGACACTTGCATACAGAAACTGTCACATATTTGACAGCATTTTTCTCTCATACTTGCACTAGATTTTCCCAATTTGGAAATTTTATCTTCTTTCACAGAGAAAATGAAAGCAATATTGTAATAACCTTGAAGTGTAACTCCCCTCATAAAATTAGCAAAGGTCTTAGCAAAACCACCGCATTAGTTTTGCTTTAAGAACACACAATTGTGCATGTCAGCCTGGGAGCTGTTGCTATGCCAGCAGCAATAAACAAGCATCTGAAAAATATTTATAGTGAGATAAATTTAACATCAACCTTTGAGATGCATAGTTTTATGGTGCAATAGTTACTTGGCTGGAAGAGACCTTCTTAAAGGAAAACACCTCTAAGGACAGCTTGCTTGTTACTTCACTATATGCTGAGTACAACCCTTCAGGCTGTACCTGTCATAAAAGAGCTACTAGCGAACATAAACCCAACTCAGGTTGTACGTATTACTATGATGAACACACACACTAAACCAAACCCCATGTGAATGATGAGCAGCAATATAGATCTGTCAGTAGGATCATATCTTTAAGGTTAAGAATGAGTATTACTGGTGGCTGCTTGTGCCTTATGTTAGGGTCACAGCTTTTCCTGCTCTCCTTAGTGGCAATTCAAAGATACGTTGTCTCAGCACTACTCCACATGCTACTGTAGTAGTGCTACAATACACTACTATTTCCTTTCAACAGATCACACTTGACACTTACCATTTGATTTCAAGTTACCTGTTCATAAAAGTAGAGTGCTCTTTCAAAGTTCTTTAGCCCAGTGTATATCATCCCACCATAGTAGTAGTAACATAAAAAGTGCTTCGCATCATATGCCCCATTCTCTTTACAAATATCCATCATGTCCACATCTAGATACGGGAGGGCAGGTTTAAAGCATTTTGCTAACAAACAGAGCTACAAGAAAATAAATAAGGTTGCCATAAATTAGCCATTTCCATTCAAATTTCCAGGAGGAAGAAGCTGAAACTAAATTCATCTGGTACTAGTCAGTAAAGCTCACTCCTCCAAGAGTGACAAAGCAGGGTATGTAGTAGCGCTGTAACACAGATTATTCTTTAACACAGATTGTGAGCTGTTATGAATTATCTGAACCCTAAAGAAAATAGACTGAGACAAAGCTGTTTGAAATTCCAGGCCTTCCAGACTGCCTGCACTAAATACTGCACTATACATTCCTGTCCAACCCTAAGTCCCAGAAGCCAAGAAATAAGACAGAAGAGCAAATTCAGGCCACAGACACAGGGACAAACTGGCTCTTTGTCAAATGTGAGCAAACAGTATCTGGGTATTACACTTACACTGCCTGTGTTGTGACTTTCAGCCCAGATTGAAGAGATGGCAAAGAACTTTTAAGAGTCATCAACAAAACCAAAGACCTGGGGACATGCACTGCACGTTTAAAATGCATAGAAGGGCATTTTATTTCAGTGTATCATTATTTATGACTGGAGACCAGTTAAAAGGCATTTTTACATTGCAATACATGAATATGCATCTCCTCAAAACATTCTACTTATAAAATACGCTTTTACTCTCACCAAAATCCCTTATAGCTCCCCTTACCTGGCAGAGATCTGCGTGTATTGAGGTCAGCTGGTTTGTGTTCATCTGCATCTTGTCTATGGCTTGTCTGAGAATGCTAATTCCTCGCAGGGGCTGTCAGAAATTACATCTCTTTCAGACAATTTCTCATAGATGGCAGCACATTGGATCTTATGTTGACACTTACAAATGAAAAATAACACTAATTGACAGGTTCCATTCAGTAATAGTTAACTTGAGGTTCCCTTTGTGTAGGACACTGCAGTCTCTCGGACAATAAAATGAACCTGGGCTATACAACTTCTCCTGCTAAGCTAAATGAAGTCATCAATTCTGCTCCATAAAGCCAACCTTATCAGGAATACAGAAATCTGTATTGATACAAAAGCCTTTCTTGACTCCATGACATGACTCCCACCAAGTAATAAAGGCAAGGCTCTTGTTCTGCTCCACTTAGACCAGACTTGATCTCTGCTTCTACTTCAGGCTAGATTTCACTGAAGTAGCCTGAAAAAAATCAGTGTCTTAGCAACAGAAACATTGGTCAACTATTTCTTAATCAAGTTTCCTTTACATTTTGAGGCATTTCATTAAGAACATTATATAACACTGGTAAGAATAACACTGAAACCAGGATCACTGACTCACCAGTGCTAATAATTGTTGCAGCTCTCTCCTACTCATGCACACGCTGTCTGAAGAACATTCTGGGTACCACAGATTCCATACTTTGTGCGGGAGAGCACGATTTTAGGTGACTCTCCCCCTAAAAATTCATCTTCCCTATGTTTTCCTTAAAGAAAGCTGGGAAATCTCGGTTTAGGTTCATTTCCTCTGAGTAAATTTAACAAATAAGGAGCTGCACAAAAATACGTAACGTGAAGTTCGTGGCAAATCTTTATGAAGCAAGTAAGAGACTGTAATCATAGAACAGTTAGGGATGGAAATGACCTCAAGATCATCTAGTTCCAACCCCCTGCCAAGGGCAGGGATACCTCACACCAGACCATGTTGCCCAAGGCATGTCCCTTTTAAGAGCTTGGATATGTAGGTAGCTTATATGTATTAGATGATAATTGCTCACCTGTTTTCTCTCCACAAGGGCATTTGTTAACTGGTGGCACAGGCCAGCAACTAAATACAGTAAAAAAACACAAAGAAAAAACCAACACAGTGAAAAATCAGTATAAAACTATAAAAAAACATATGAAATCTGAAAGTAAGCTTAACTTACAAGTGTCTGTTGCATATCTGATGTGTTCTCCATTACAAGTGCTGATAAAAAGCTGCACCTGTGAGAATAACGTTTCGAAGTCAGGGATGCTGGGCATAGAAAACTTCACAAACCTAAACCAAGCAAACAAACAAAAGGGTTAGCACTTCACATTTGGAGCTTCATTAAAATAAGCTCTGTAGATGCTTGCAAACAAATCCAAAGTGTTTATGACAGATGGCAGATGAGCTGCACAACGTTTGAAAATACGCTTTCTCTGCACACCCCCATTCTCAATCTAGTGCAAACTGCAATTTAGAACAAACTATGGCAAACAAAGATCATTTTGTCTGCTACAATAGTTACAATCAGAATAGAAACACTGGCTAATGATGGGTTGTAATACTCACCCACATAACCTCTCTGGCCACTTTTGCCTCTCCTACAGCCACCTCCTGCTTGAATGTGCTCAAGGTTATCTCAGCTATTACATTATTAGATGTGTATCTTGTTAGAAGCATTTTCTCTTCACTGTCTGGTGGCTCCTTAGCATCCTATAGGCTTGCACATTGCTGCTTCTGTAGGATGAGCCAGATTATGCTCACCTCAGGGCAACGAATCCCTGTGCATCCAAGAAATGCCACAAAAACCTATGGGAAAACTCCTCCATTCCATGCTATCAGTACACTGTGCTGATACCATCCCTTCAAATAATACATTTTACATATTACTGCCCCATTCCTGGCAGTGCTCAAAGCCATGTTGGATGGGGCTTGGAGCAAGCTGCTCTACTGGAAGGCGTCCCTGCCCATGGCAAGGGGCTAGAACTGGGTGAGCTTTAAGGTCCCTTCCAACCCAAACCAATCAATGATTCTATTTCCTATAAACACTTATCTCCTTCCTCTACCTGTTTTAATGGCTGTTTCCATGTACCACATGATACAATTCTGCTAACACAGTACTGATGTCCTGCTTGCTGTAAAGTCCACAATGCATTTTTATGAGATGCTAAGTTGCAATATTAAACTGCGTTATCTCTATGTATTCCAGTAATTTGGTTTCAAAAGGCTAGCAGAACAAGTACCAGGATTCTGATCTTTCCTTTAAAAAGAGAGCTGTTAAGTACTAGTGAAACCTGTAGATGCTCCATCTGTAGTTAGGTATAGCTAGAAACAACAGTTGGAGCTTTAAAGCCAAATATCTTTACCTCAGCATCACCAATTCAAGTATTATCTTAAACTACAGACAACAGCAAGAGCTTCAGTGCTGTCCAGAGACAAACAGCCAAGAACTGCCAGAAGAACCCTTGGAAAAAAAAGTGCTGCTTCACACTTACAGTCTTAAAAGTCAGGTTTACACCTTTTTGCTGAACACATACGGAAAAATACTTATAGATACAGCTATGAGGAAAACAACCCCTAATATTAACACTTGACAGTAATGACATTTGCAACTTCCAGAGGTTTCCTTTGGAAAACATAAGTTTGAGATGTTTTTATTACTAAATGTGCATCACTAAGCACCATTCTAACAAACACAGACTGAAAACATGCAAAAGAAAAACATTTGGGTGGCAACTCAGTATTAAAACTCCAGGCAACATACTAAGGTATCTAACTGAAAGAAAGCACCACTTACAAGACAGCCAGAACACCTAATGAGTGCTCCTGCACATCCAGGGCACCAAGCACTGTATCCAGATGGGAAAGGTTTTTTGCCAGCAGTTCTCCACTCTTATTGATCAACTCACAAAGCTGGGTCATTTGCCCTGAAACACAAAACATGTTGTTAGACTAATGAGAGAACACTCACACATTCCCATGCTTCGTGTCACTCCTCCTGCCCTATATGACCTGAGGAAAAAGCAGCATCAGCCAGAGAAATTACTTTAATAAAATGGGCATTAGTTTTCAACAGTGAGGTACCCACCATATGTGACAGTGAAGCTTCTGGCCTTTGGGATTGCAAAGGAAGCCCTCAGAACACAAACCTAGCAGGAAAAGCAGCATCAGCTCATCTCAGAGTTGGGCTGCAGGGTCTTGTATCACCACCAAGCTCCATCTAAGCCAAATCTACCAAACTGTGATCAGTGTACTGCCATGTGATATTTTTCCTGGTGGGTAAATTTATCTCCACTTGTACCTTCTGGGTGTTGTAAAGGATAAAAAACCAGAACAAAACAGGACCAAAATGAGCCTCCACTCTCTAAAAAATCCCAATACCACAGCTTGTTCCTTGCTGCTTCTCAAATGCCCTATCTACCACTTTCCAGCTCTGCTCATAACCATGTTTCTCTGAAGCAGACATTAACATTACAACTAAGTGCCTACAAGAAAAAGGCTTTAAAGATCTGTTCTTAAATCTCATTTGTGTAATTAAAACTACAGTGGTGTTCTATTTGTTGTGAGCCACAAACACAGCATGAAAGGCAACTACTCTGAATGAGGAAGGTACAGTAAGCCCAGAAACCTGACAAAGAAAGCAGATGAATTGTCACAAACTGCTTTCAAACTCTTCCCCTACCATTACTTGAATTAAAACTATTCTTTGCTGAAGCAGAAGCTTGTTTGAACGTTCAATCCTTGCAGATTAGAGAGAAAAAGCAAAGGTTCTCTCCCCCCTAAAAAATCTTCCTAAAAAGAGGAATAGTGCCTCCATTCATAAAGATACATTATCCTCAATTCTTTTGGCCTTTTCCTTTGAAAAAGGAAAACCTGGGAAGCCCTAGCAATGAAATGTTGGATTTGAAGCAATAGAGGGATCAAAAGTTCCAAAGAGGGGACAAGAGCCCTCACCCCCAAACCGCTCTCTCCATATGGAATTCAAATTCCAGCCATAAGCATTGAAAGCATGGTTTGGAAAATGCTCTGTAGTTTGATAACAGGTTGAAAACCTTAGTTCTGGGGAGCTCCCTAGTAAGAAATCCTCCCATATTACAGCTACCACCTGGCATTTCCCTGTAAACCAAAGCCAAAACCCCTCCTGAACAACCCTCTACCCACCAACACCACTGAACAACTAGCAGTGAACGCAGACATACTCACACCAGGCCCAACTAATCCATTTATGCCACTTCCCATGCAGCCAAATACCAAGAACCAGAAACCAACACCATCACCGTGAGCACACAGACTTCTCCCATGAGCTCTCTCAGCCTCCAGCAGCCTCCCTGGACTTACTTCTTCAAGGGAATGACTGGTTTATCCCTACTGGAAGAACTTCCATCAAGTCAACCAGACCCCTTTTTGCATCCACAAAACCTTGTAGTAAAAAATGCCTCTGCTAAACAAAGAATCATCTTTGTACCCACACCTTTTAGGTACAATTTGTGTCTTGTATCTGATACCCCCCAGTAAAAACACTCTATGTTCAATAAATTAAACCAACGTAAGAGAAAGTTGGAGCTCCAACCAGAGATAAATCCTGGGGACACAGAGGAAAGCATCAACTCGTGATCAGTTCCAAGGAGCAAGCATCCCATGCAGAGCAACCGTCGGAACACATTCTAGGAAACACCAACATAGAAAGTTCAAGAACCAGGAACCGCCGTGCCCACGCACAGGGAAAGCAGGAGTTTGGCAAAGGAACGAAGGGATTCTTACTATGGTTCTTAAAACATTTTCTATGCACTTGGGTTATGGTAACTCCGAGGTGAAGTCTCAGCCTTCCTCCCATACGCTTCTGTTCATGCCCTACTTTATCACCAGGGACTACCGCTCGTGAAGTGGATTTTAAAGCCCACATGCCGCAGCTTGCACGCTCAGCACGGAGCTGACAAGCCGGGCTGCCGAACCCTTGTTAAAGCCTCTGCGGTGCCCGCTCCTCCCCTTCGCTTTTCAAGGCTCAGATTCAGTGCCGGCTTCACCGCACCCCGCCGGGACCTCTCCCTCATCGCTACCATTGGCAGCCGGACCCTCGAACCCTGTCAAACCCCACCGAGACCCCTCCGAGGCCACAGCCGGTAAAGGCTCCGCAGGAGAGGAACCTGAGGGAGAGCCGTGAGGAAGCGGGAGGGAAGGCCGCGGCCCGCCCCCCTCAGCCGCGCAGGCTCCCGCGGCCTCCACCCCGCGCTCCAAGCGCCGCTGTGTGCCCGCCGCCACCGGGGCCCGTCGGCGGCTCCCGCGCTGCCCGCCCGCGGTCACCTTGGGCCGAGAGCTGCCGGACGCTGTTGACGAACTGCTCCAGGGCCGACGCCATCTTGGCGGCTGGCGGCGCGGCCGCGCGCAGGGGTGGCGGGAGCGCGCACGGGGAAGGAAGGCACCACTTACGGGCGCCGCCGCCGCCGCCGCCGCCGCCGCCGACCTCCCGCCAGCCAATCAGCGGCCGCGGCGCGGGGGCGCGCGACGCCCGCCGCCGTGCGTCACTTCCGCCGCTTCTCCACCTCTCGCGGGAAAAGAGGTCGCTATGGCAACCACCGCCTTTCCCCCCCCCCTCCCCTTCGAACCCCGCGTTAAGAGCGAGGGAGGAGCGGGAAGCCGTGACTCAGCAGGGCTGCGTGATGACGTTGAGGCGGCGTGATGATGTCACGGCGGCGTCACCCCTCTGCGACGCGGGGCTCGAGGGGTCCGTGGTCATTGTCCTCTTAAGGGGGGGACCGGGGGCTGAAGTGGCGGTGGTCGCTGTGCGGGGTTCGCCCCTCTGAAGTGCCCCTATGGGATAATATGGGATAATAATATCATCCCTATGATGAGAAATGCGGCTGCTCAGCCCGGAGGAGGGAATGGAGATCTCATTCAGCCTGCCAGTGCCTGAATGAGGCTGCAGGGGTGATGCAGAGGGAGGTTCTGCATCAGGGACTGTAGGGGCGGGACAAGGGGTGATGGGTTCAAACTGAAACAGGGAGATTTAGGTTGGATATAAGGAATAAGTTCTTCCCTGTGAGGGTGCTGAGGCGCTGGCACAGGGTGCCCAGAGAAGCTGTGCCTGCCCCATCCCTGGCAGTGTTCAAGGCCAGGTTGGACACAGGGGCTTGGAGCAAGCTGCTCCAGTGGAAGGTGTGCCTGCCCGTGGCAGGGGTTGGAGCTGAATGAGCTTTAAGGTCCCTTCCAACACAAACCAGGCTGGAATTCTCTGTGTGTGCTCCATTGCTGCAGGAGCTGGTGGGCAGGGAAGTACCCTTCAGTCCTTCACAAGGAAGAAGGATGTGTGCGTGTTCTCTCACTGCTTCAACACATCAAGGCGTGTTGAAATCCCGTTCCTCACCATACACAAATGCCTCTGGCACAAGGGAAAGCAGAATTCAGCCTTAAAACTTAACGTGTTTCCCTTCCCTCTCAGCATTCACCCCCGCGTACAGCCCGGCTGCCGGTTCTCCTTCACGCCATGACCTTTCCCAAACCACCTGATTTCTCATTTGCCCTTTCTGTGAAGCAAGGACGATGCCTTCTACTGGAACACACTCTGCAATTAAAAGATGAAATACTTTGCAACTGCTAAAGCTGTATTATTGCCACCGATCGAGATCTTCCCCAGCTCAGCGGCTGCTTAATCCCATTGGTCACACTCAGAGGCTTCCCCCTCCTTTAGCGGCTCCAATCCCTGCAGTGTTTGTGACTGCAGCGATCCATGGTCCTGTGTGTCAGAATGCACAGACCATGATGTGCCCCCAGCACTCCTTTTGGGGCTAGTTTTGTCTTTTAAAGGTTCCAACTCTCACCCGCGGGGACAGAGCTGTGTTACATCGAGCTAGATCCTGGGCAGAGCACGAATTGGTTGAAATCGGTGTATTTTTGGTCAAATTAGCTGCAAAAATCACGTGTTATGCGCGCCCCAGCACCGGCTCGCAGGGACGGGGCTTGGAGGGGGTCGTTGTAGGTACCCCCAGGCTGGGACTCGGGTAAACTGAGGCAGGGGCTCAGTGGAGCCCCCCGTTGCGGGGAAGGGGCGGGCGGATGGGATCGGCGCCGTCGCACCGCGTTTGTGCCGCTTTAAGGCGGTGCCGCCGCTCCGGGCTCGGTCGGGCACCGGGAAGAGGAACTGGGCTTTGCACTGCCGGGTCGGGGCGAACGCACCGCCGAACACCGGGTCCCGCTGCCGCTTGCTGCGCTGCAAGGGGAGGGATGGGGCGGGGAGGAGGCGAGCACCGGTCTTTGCATCCCCCCCTTGCAGCCCCTCTGCTCCCTGTTGCATCCCCCTTGTACCCTCCCGCTCCTCCCTTTTGCTGCAAGGGGCCGTGCTTGAAATAAACCCCCCCCCCCACCTCCTTTTTGCCCGGAGAACCCCCTAATCCCCTGCTTAAGCCCCTTTCCATTATGATCTTGCTGAGCAGCTTCTTGCACCTCCGGCCTCGGCGCTGCGGCCCCTTCGCAGGGCTGGGCAGGGGTGCCGGCCCCGCAGCGGGGTCCCGCAGGGCGCTACGGGTGCTGGTGGACATGGATGGGGTGCTGGCTGACTTCGAAGGAGGCTTCCTCAAGAAGTTCAGAGCCAGGTATCCCGACAAGCCCTACATTGCCCTGGAGGACCGGAGGGGCTTCTGGGTGTCGGAGCAATACGGGCGCCTGGGACCTGAGCTGAGTGTGAGTTTATGCATCCCCGGCTCTGCGCGTGGCTCTGGGTTTGCTCTGTGCTGTGTGGTTGGAGCTCTGGCCCCTATGGGACACCCTCCCCCCCCCCATTAACTCCTCCATCTCTGAGGTGCAGCGCTGTGGATGCTGGATGGAGCTCCCATTGAAACACAGGGCTGCATGAAGGAGGGCTTCCAGAGGTGCTTTGCTCCTGGACATCCAGTGTTTTCCATGCACATCTGTCTCTGTTTCCCTGCATGCATGGATGGAGATGGATGCAAGGAGAGGAGAGCTGGTTTAATTGCATAGCTGGGGTTTTCTAGCTCTCACATGGCCAAGATGCATGGATTGATAATGTTCCTGGATGTTCCTCAACAGCAATGTGAGGAGTGGGACACAGAGAAGTTGAGAGCAAACCATGCAGTTGATGCTTCATGTGAGGGCTTCCTTAATATTAAATCAGTCCCAAGCCCTTTCATGCTTCAGAACTGTTGTGCTGCCTTTAATAGTTAAAGCCTGAAACCAGAAGCTCTTGTTATGCTGTGCTTTATCATTCAGCAAAGGGCTGAGTGTTGCAGAAAGGTGGTTTCTGCCTCTGCCAGTTTCCCATCTCAATGGGGTGTCTCTGGTCTCACCTGCAGATTGCAGTTGTGGTAGTTGAAGGGTGTTAGAGCAAATAAAAGCACTCATCGTTAAGAGGTATGATGGCTACAAGGAAAGGAGGAGAGTGAATAAGGTCCAAGGCTCTGCCACTTTCAAAGACCTAAACAGAGCTGAAGGAATGACGTGTCCTCTCTAGGTGATGAGAGGGAAACAGAGGACATCATTCATGCAGGAAAGCAGATGCTGAAAGTTTGACAGGAGCGTGATAGCCCTTTTGTTTCTCCTTGATCTTAACTACTTTGGATGTGTTAAATGAAGTGAGCTCTTTTTGTGTCTGCTATGATCATGTAAAGCCATTAAAACCTTGCGCTGAACAAGTAGCGAAACCTCCCCAGGCTGACATCAGGGAAGCTCTGATTTCATCCGTGAGTTCAGAGCAGGGATAAAGAGAGTAGGAGCTGCTCTGTTGCTGCAGGGCCATGGACCATTCTGGACATCAGACAGCACCACTGACCTGCTGTAGGAGACCATAAAGTAGAAGCCAAAGAGCCCAACGAGCTGGAGGTCCCAGCTCCGAGAGGGAGAACAGCAGCTCAGCAGTACATTGAGCATACAGACCTGAAGGGAGGGGGGAGCCTTGGATGGGTAGGAAAATGGCTCATGGAGAGACAGGAAACTGAGGGTCTGTCCTGCTTGGCACATGGTGGGATTCCCAACCTGGGGATTTCTGCATCTGCTGCTGGCTGTGATGCCACGGGGAATTATTCCGGGTCTGGGAGCCGAGCAGGTCTTTCCTTCAGGATGCTCTTAGCTCTTCCCCCATCAAACTTGATTGCAAAATGCTTTTTGACATAAGTGGAAGCCAAATAGCTACGGAAGTCCTTGCTGCAGGAAAACACTTCAGCACAGTTTGAAGTGCTCTGCTGCATCAGGCCTCACTTCCCAGACATCTCTTGTGCAACTACGGTCAGTAAAGCAGCATTGCTCACCGGCCTAAAGCAAAGCATGGGATGTTTGCCTGGCCCCACGGCACCGTTAGGGTACCTGTTCTTGTCGTGGTGCCAGGAGGCATTTCTGCTGGCCCCCTTGCACTGAATCAGAGTGCATACATACATATATATGTATGTATCTTCATACATATTTAACGTGCATGAAGAAGCTTTTCTTCCTCCGAACCGCTGAGGTTTGCTGCTGCTCAGGCAAAGGGGAACAGTGCAAGAGTTGTTGTGTGTAGTCTCTTCTTTTAAGTTTCTTCCCCAAGTAATGTATTAAAGGCAAAACACGGTGGTTACCCACTAGGTTCCCACTTAGCAGGCAGGAGGGAGCTGCCGGCGTGTCCAGTCAGCCTATTTGTTCCTATGAGCATTAAGAACCAGCATCGGAGCATCACTGAGGCTGCTCCTACTCTGAAGCTCTGCTGGCTCCTCCATCCCTTTGCAATACAAGAAGGCTGTGATAGGCTTAAACTTCCTTTTGTCCCTGTTTTCCTACCTCAAATACAGAAGCGGAGCTGCTTAAAATGAAGATCAATCCTTCAGGGCATGGCTCCCTTCAAACCTTCTCCGAGCTGCATTTACAGCTACTTGGCTGCATTGCAACACCAGGAGAGGGCTGCTTCTGCTCCCCACAGCCATGCTGCAGCACAACCAGGCGCTCTCCTCCCTGAGGCCCCAGTGTCTGTGCTTGGCAGCTATGTTCTAACCTGCTTGAGGAAGTGCAAGGGATGGATGCTGTTGCGTAGAGCTGGAACCCATCACATGCAGCCCCTGCTCTCTGCCCTGGTCCCAAGGTTTTGTTCCCTGTAGTCTCTGTGCTCTGTGCCATGTGCAGCCTAGCTGCTGACCTGGATGTTAAGTGTCTCAAACCCTTGCCTGGAGGTGCTCTATTTGCCTGACAGACCTTGCCCAGACACCCCTGAGGACGAGCATCTGCATTCATCCTGACATGTAGTTCATCCTGTAATATGTGTTCTCTTATGGGAGCAGCCTAGCTGCTATTTTAAGTGATCTGATTGAGACAAATAGGCCAGACAGCATGTGTGGCTGAACAGCACCACATTAGAGCAGGGCTACCAGGACACATCAGCCAGATTCACATGGAAGTGCCCCTCTGGATGCACATCCAGGGTTCAGTTTGGTTCATAGACAATCTCTTGTGTTCTGATAAGAAGGAACACGCTGCTCCCTCTGTGTTTGGGGCTGCACAGGCAAAACCAAGCTGCTCCAGAGGACCTCCAGTGTAAATGGTATGGAATGGGTGCAGGCTGGCTGGTGAGGAACAGAGACACCTGTAGAGGCAAGGCAGGTTAGCAGGAGGGGACTGGAGCCAGGGCTCCCACCTTTCTCACTGTCACCATCCTCCGTCCTAGCGAAGGGTGAGGAAGATGCATGTGCAAGAGTAAGCAAGGAGCCCTGTGCAGTAACTGCTCTCTTTTCCCTCACAGGAGAAAGCCATCAGCATCTGGGAATCCAAGAACTTCTTCATCGAGCTGGACCCGCTCCCTGGGGCTGTGGAAGCTGTGAAGCAAATGGCAAACTTGGCAGAGTGAGTAGGAACCTGCCCATGGTGTTTGGGATGGATGGGGGTGAAGCAGTGGCTACCAAGTAACACTCTGCCCCTGTTTTTCCCCTCCTGGCAGCACTGATGTGTTCATCTGCACAAGCCCCATCAAGAAGTATCGCTACTGCCCTTACGAGAAGGTGAGCAGGTCCAAATCCCAACTCTTCTGTAGAGTGGTGCCCAGTGAAAGCCAGCTGACCCCTGCATGCCTCCAGCTGTAAACCAGCAGCAATATTTCCCTGCTCCACCAGATTTGTTCTTAAGCATCTTCAAAAAGCCCCACTGTTGCCCAGCCTCTACCATTTGCATGCACTGAGGTGCTTGGTCTTAGTAGTTCATCACATCAAAAGCTGCTTGGCTTTAAAAGCACCTGTGCTCCAGCAGCATCCGAATCCTTCCCACTCATGAACGTAATGAGAGAGATGTCCTCCGTGCGTGGGACTTGTGCTCCACTGAGCAGCCCTGTCCATCAGCCTTCCTCGAGCTCACTGCTCGCCTCTCACCTTCCAGTATGCCTGGGTGGAGAAGCACTTTGGCCCCGAGTTTCTGGAGCAGATCGTTTTGACACGAGACAAGACGGTGGTTTCTGCTGACCTGCTTATAGACGACAGACCTGATATAACAGGTAAGGGAGGTACAGGTGATAGGAGTGACCAGAGACAGCCCCAAGGGGCAGACAGCATCCAGGGGTGTGATGGGTGCCGGTCCCTCCCTGCTTGATTAGGCTCTGGTGTCCACAGGCTCCTTGTGTTGGAGTAAGGTCACCCTTTGTGTCTCCTGGAAGAGCTGTTCAGAGAACCACCCTCTCTCCTTGCTTTGCAGGGGCCGAGCTGAACCCGAGCTGGGAGCACGTGCTCTTCACAGCCTGCCACAACAAGCACCTGCAGCTGAAGCCCCCCAGCCGCAGGCTGCAGTCCTGGACCGATGACTGGAAGGCCATTCTGGACAGCAAACGCCTGCCACCCGGCCAGGCCACCTAAACACCAGCATCCCACAGCCACCCAGTGCTGCAGCCACTCCTGCTGAAGGGTGAAACCATGGATGGACGGACAGACAGACACTGTCCCTGCTGCAGAGAGGAAGAAGAGGGGCAGCTGAAGCACCACAGCCACCTGAACCCACATAGCAGACCCCAGCCCAGCTGTGCTGCAGCAGCAGGATTGCACCTTGGACCCAACAGGAGCATATCCCACTGGTTCTTGGGGTCCATATGCTGCATCTGCACCCTCTGCGAGGCCATCCTGGTGTTTCTGATGGACAAGGTCACCTTCAGCATGTCTGTGTGGCACAGACCAGCTCTCCATCCTCCTCTCTGTGTTACAGTCAGGGATCACACGGGTGGTTTGTTTTGTCCTCACAGGGCTTCATACTTGGATTTTGGGATACGGGTGGCTGGAAGGGCAGGGGGAGCAGGCAGGTGCTGCCCAGGCTCCCTGCACCAGCTCAGTTGAAGCAACAGGACAGCTATGTGCTTCTCTGCAGGAAGAGACCCTGCAGTGTGATATGGGGACAGTACCTCTCCTCCGTGGATCTGGCCATGGAAAGAGAATCCTGAGGCATCTTCCAGCTGATGGGAGGGATCCCTGCCTGTCCTCATCCCTGAGGAGTGCCACAGCTTTTTAGCTGATTTGGCATGAAGAGAAGGACTCTTCTCCCAATTATTCATTGCTCGTGGGCTGCTCATCCAGAGAATCTTTGGGACAGTGAGCAGGCAGCAGCAGTGCCAGCACCAGCCCTTCCTGGAAGCCAGGCAGCTCATGGCTCACCTTAACAGACATTGTTCTAATGGTAGCTCCATGGATTTCAAAGCCAGGAAGGTCTGCACATGCCGGCTGCATGCTCACATCACCCCAGCTCCCTCCTCCTGGCACTGTCTTGACACTGGGAAAGCTCTGGGTGTGCATTCACCAAGCACACTGCTTCCATGTGGAAGGTCCTGGGTTCTGCACCCCACCATGGTCAGGCAACTGGGATGTTAATACCACGGAGCATCCTAAAGCCTTCAGTGCAGGGCCACTGGGAAGATGCTGCTGAACAAAGCAGGGCTGGTGGAGAAGCTACAGCATCACTGGGAAGTGGGTAAGGCAGAGGCACCACAAGTGTCCAAAGGGCAGGTTGAGGGTCGCGTTGGTGGAGGACTGTCATGGCCATATGCATGGATGCTGTTACCAGTCTTTACCTACCACAAGGGCAGAAGTGGGGAGGATGCTGCTGCTAAAGGCTGGGGGGCCCATAAGAGGTGCCTATGAGGCTGCAGCATGTACAGTGTGTGTGCTAGGCACACAGCCAGGGGAGCTGCAGCTGGATACCAAAAAGGGACCGTTTGGATGAAGGAGCAGCTCCAAGAAGGATGCTTTTTGCATAGCAGTGCCCACAGCTTCTTCCTCCCCTGCCTGGCTCATTCCTGCTTCCCTGACTCCACACCAATCCAGCCTTGAACTGCAGTGACTGAGCTGGCACCAGCATCACCAGAAAGCAGCCGCCTGGTCCCAGAAGAGACATCCCAGCTACTGAGGAGAGCCGGGTGTCCCATCCCTGCCTGTGGCACTGCCATAGGGCAGAACACAGCCTGGTTTTCCCAAGTGGGAACCGATGCCCCATGCAGTGCCCCAGGGATGCACCGGCTGCATCATGGCTCATGTGCGTCACTGCTGACACTGCAGAGCCTGTGATCCTGTGCCCATCTGGGATCCCACCATGTGCTCCTGCTCTCCTGATCCAAGGACTTGCTGCCTGCAGGAGTGGAATTCCCCACTGGGACACACAGCCCCATGGGCAGGGCTTGGCTGGGGTTAGCCACCCTGTGCTACTTGCTCATGCCTTTGGCTTGCCTCTCCTCTCTCCTACAGCCCTCATCAACTAAAAACTATGTGAGCTTAAAGCTGCATAGCCAACACACACCTGTTTCAGCAGCAGCAGCCAACCCATCACATCCTGAGGGGCTACTGAAGTTGGTGCTGTTGAACCTGTGCCTTCCCTGGCTGCTGCAGGGCCAGGGATGAAGCCTCCATCATCTGGGTCTTTCTGCTGCCCCATATCTTGGGATGGGGCAGGTGTGTGAAGACAGCACAGTTGACTCATGGTGATGGGTTATGTACCATAAGGATGTCCTTTCTTTCCTGTTTAAGCCACTGTGTGCTTCTCCCGGTGATGGGTTTGGTTCAGGGGGTGTTTGCAATGTGCTGCCCCAAAGCAACCATCTTCCCCCATAGCTGGGGCAGACCCAAGGGGTGTGGGTCTCCAGGGCCAGCGAGTGTCTTCCCATTGGTAGCACATGTGATGCTGGAGAGACCACACGCATTCACACCAAATACACTTGAAAGCAGAGCTGGGGTTTCTCATCCATGAGGCTCCGACTGGATGCACAGAAATCCCAAGCAGGAAGCTGGTCTGTTCCCTGCTGCCAAGTTCGGGACCAGGAGGTGGCTTTCCATTGCCCAACAGATTAGCTCTTTCACCATCCAAGCCCTTCTGTGGCCAGCCAAGATGCACAGAGCTTTTGGTTTTAAATGCACATCTATAAAGCTGAGGATGATGAGGAGCACTGCAATAAACACTGGGGTTCATCAGCATCCAGCCCCCTAGAAATGGAGTTTGGGGTTTGCAGTTTCTCTGTCTTCTGCATGGGGATGGGGGTCCAAAAAGCCTGGAACCAGCCCTGCTGTGCTGTTACCCTGTTAGACAGAGTCCCTACTGGCAGAACTAAGCCCAAGGGGTGGTTTTAGGTAGCGATCAGCTTCCTCAAGATGTTTTATAAGAAATAAAGCTGTAAAGTGTGTCTTGTGTTGTGCCAGAAGCTATAAAAGGGGCTGGCTCTCCCCTGCGTCTGCCAGGCGATGGCACTGGGACCATGGCCATGTTTCCCAGTAAAAGATGGAACGAGGTGGAGGGATCACATCCCTCCGATGGAGCATCACAACTCACTGATGCATGCTGACCTGTGGGTCTGAAGCTGCATCCACGCCTCTGTGCTTTCCCGTGTTCCTTCTTATTCTCCCTTGCAAAGCCTCAGGGTATCACATACCTTCCAGGTGACCGGCACAGTTTCCAAGGCAGGTGGTGATGGAGAGGAGTGGGAAGGAGATGGGGTGACCTGGACCCGGCTCTGTATACAGAGGACCACTGCAGGCTGCTGGTGGTGGGATCCTTGACATCCCAGGAATGGGCTGGGGGTGCAAGCATCCAATCCTTAGGGAATTCACCCCAAGAGCATCCCATTTCACCTCGGTCCAAGCTTGCAGGAGCCAGCAGGGTGAGAGCAAGTGATGCTTGTGCCTGGATCCCTTGGAAGCTGTCGCCATGTGGGTATTCGTTAGCTCTTTATCATGTTGGTTGATGCCCAAATAACTCCAAGCCAGTGTGAAGCCTTGATAAAGGAGAGAGTAAGAGCTGCAGGGTCCAGCCCTCACCCGGGGACAGTGGGTAATGTGGGATGGATCTGGGACAAGGACAGCAGGAGGTAGAGTCACTCAAACACACAGATGGAGCAGCAGCAATGGCTCTGCCCATGGTGGTGACCGGACCCAGCTTTGCGTCCACCATGCCCACTTTCGGGAGAGGAGCAGGATGATGCCCTGCGATCACTGCTTGGGATCAGGGTCTGGAGCCCAGCGCTACCCCATGCATGGAGAGCCGGAGAACCGTGTGATGCAGGAGAAACATCCACTAGAGGGGACTGTGCGATCGCGTGTCGGAGCGCGCTGCCTCCAAAGGCACCGCAGAGCAGGATTTGGCTCCTCTGCCTGTCAAAAGCCATCCTCCTCCAGCCCTCAGCCCTCCCGGTTATCCCGGTCCGGGCTTCCAATGCCCTCCGCATCCCTCCCGCTGGGCACTGCAGCCAGGGGGGCAAGTAGAGCTCTATGGGGTACTGAGAATGCAGCTGCAGAGCCCCCTCCCAGCAACTTGCTTCCCCCAGCAGGATGGGCAGAGAATGAGATGGGCATAAGCATCAGAGCCTGTGGGTTAGAAGAGGAATGAGGGGTTTACAGCGTCCATATAGAAAAATGCCCCCAACAGCTCAGAGCATCCCCCAGTCTCCTTCATGCCTCCTGGTCCCTGCTTTCCCCCCATGACCCCACAACTCTCCCAGGGCTGAAACAGTTCATTCTATCCCTGCAAGCCCAAAATCCCACAAGGATCGGGGCTGTTCCTTGGCTTTTTCCTCCTGCTTACCCTGAAGCCAAAGCCTGTTGTGGGGGGGCAGAGCCTTGTGTACCAATGGAAGGCAGAAGTGGGGTAATTTCTGTTGGTTTCTTCTTGCCCTCTCCTTCTCCCCCAGCACCACGATATCGTTTCCTGCCTGGTAGGATTAATGCTGCTCTATTTGTACACAAGGACTTAAGTAATGCACTCCCCAGAGGCCAATAAATCGTCCCTTGGCCCAGCAGTGCTGGGGAGGCCAGATCAGAGCCCACAGCCATAGGCTGCATCAGCTTTCCTTGTGTCCTTCAAGGCTCCCACACATTAAACCCATTCTCCTGGCAAACATCCCACAAAGTGTTTGTTTGCGACCGTGTTATAACAAACACTTATGGAACACGGTGTGTTTAGACATGAGCAATGCCACCTCCTCCTCCCTGCCTCCCCAGGCCCAGGCCCATGGGCAATGCAGGGCTTAAAGCTGCCAAAACCTGGCTGCTGATGCTGCACTTGTGGGCACCACTGGGATCAGCAACCCCAAGCACGAGGCCACCTCGCCTGCTGTTCCCACCAACCATCAACCACCCCATCCGTGGCTCTTTCCTGGAGGTGCCCAGTTCGTGGTCCTGGAGCAGGGATGCAAGCAGGGGAAGGGTCTGACCACGATCTCATACAGACACTGGGGCATGGACACAGGGGCTCCAGGGATGCCATCCAGCTCCAAAAATGCCCATCATAGGGGCAGACACTGATCTCCATAAATGCCCATCATAGGGGAGGACACTGATTTCCATAAATGCCCATCATAGGGGCAGACACTGATCTCCATAAATGCCCATCATAGGGGAGGACACTGATCTCAGGCCACTCCATGTGCAGACACCTATTTCCTCATTGCTGCTTCACCTGGCATGGCACCTTGGGGCATGATGCTGAACTCCAGCATCCCCTTTTCATCAGACCCCTGTACATTTACAACAGTTCTTGTGGGCTAAAACCATTTCAGAAGCACCCAAACCTTTAGGGATGCGGTTCCAAGAAGCCATAAACCTGCATCTCTCCCATCCATTTCCAGCACTGAAACCCCAGCACCCATTCAGCCCCAGAGACTACGATACTTTCCATGCTCTCCAGCTGTGTATATGTCTATAGAACACATCAAGCGTGCCTGGAGGAGGGTTTCTGATCCAGCACCTGCTTTCACCATGCATTGTTTCCCCAAAGCCCATGAGAACAGCAGCAGCTCAATGCACTCTGACCCAGACAGACCCAACCAGCTCCATCCTGCTCGGAGGTGGTTGCTTCATCCCAAACTAGCTAAGTCTTGCTGCTTTTTCTATTCTTGCTTTTGAAGGAGGGAAGGGAGAACAAAACAGCCCTCGGGGTGCAGTTACCTTCTTAATTAACGAGGCAGAGAGCTTTGCAGATACAGTGCAGGAGGAGAGAGAAAGAACAAGAAAGCTGGGCAAAACCAGAAAGGATTGGGTTCAATTGTCAGCCCAATTAACCTAGATCCCTGCTCTCCCTCTGGATGAATAGCTCCTTCAATGTAATTGCTTGGGCCCAGCTCCTGATTGACAGAAATTAGAATCAGACACTTAACAAGACAACCTGGTGTGGAGATGGGATGCGGGAGCTGCCCAGGGAAGCATCCGTAAGGCAGAACTGAGTGAGAGCCTGAGCTTAGGCCTGGCTTAGAAGATCTTGCTGAGATCAGCGTTATCTGCATCACTTGCACCTTTCTAGACCCAAAATGTGGCTGGGCTGGGGGATAACATGGAAAGGCATTGGAGATGGTGAGCGATTGGGAAGCTCTGATTTAGCCAAGCATTTAAGCATCTGTGTAATTGCAATGTAAAGGCAAGTCCAGCCGAGCTCAGCAAGGGATTTAGGTGTGCTCAAAGTGATTCAGGAGCTCTTTTGTCTGGAGAAGAAATGAAATCCATTGTAAGCCCGACTTGCCCCTTTCCTCCATGCTCTGTGTTAGCACCCATCCACCCAGAGAGGAGGAACAATTCCAGCATTACAGGCTTTTAAATCCATACCTCATAGAAAAAGCCGCTAATCCTAATAGCTGGGAAAACTAAGCAGGGCTGTATCTGAGCACGCTTCTCCATCTGCAGGGCTGATGGGTTCATCTGCAGTGGGAGATTTAAATGCAGTGTTTGGGAAAGGACTGCAGGTTTCAATATTAGCTGAAGAGCAAACATGTTTCTGTGGCTCTCCTTGCAGAAGGGATCCCCTCTGCTGTTATCTACCTCTTTTCCTGCCTGCAAATGATCCATGGAGAGAGGGAAGAGTACAGGGAACACCACACACGGCTGCATGCCCCATATGCTGCTTGCTCTCTGTCTCAAGGTGTGATAGCAGCTTTGCTTCCATCTGAGCTGGCTGCTGCCCTCAGCTACCCATCCTCCTGCAATACCTGCACTTCCCAAAGGGCTTTCTGGGGTCCTGGCTCATGCTGCTGTTCAATTTGTTTCCAGCCCCTTGGTTGAGCCTCTAACCCTGGCCCCATCCATAGCCAAGCCCCACTGCAGTGTGCGTTGCAGGGGTGTTTGCTGTGCAATACAAAGTAGGTATCTTTAAAGAAGCAAGCATTGAATACCTTAGATTAAGCAGGTTTGGCTTATCCTGGTTGCAGAGCATCTTCAGCTGCTGTGTCCTATACCTGTGATACCATAACTGAGACAACTTCCCCATGAGTCCTGGCTACAGCTTTAACCCTCCTGCCTCATTCCAATCATCCTTGGCAGCTGCTTTAACATTTGCTAATGAACCAGGTGTCCTGAGAGGTCCTAAACCTGCCCCAAATCAAGCAGAAACCAGCAAAAGGTGAGAGGAGCCCAAACAAACCCCAATGGCTCCAGCAACACAACGTGTCCTTAGGGAAACCACCAGCACCCTGCCTACTCCTGTGTGTTTATTGACATGGAAAACAGATGCTCTGTGTTTTCCAGGTCCGTACTTGGGCACAATCCAAGCCACCAACACCCTTCAGAACATCCTTCTTCCAAGATGCTCAGTGTATGCTGCGTTCTGAGAGGGTCTGAAGGGTCCATGTGTGGTTTCATCCAATGCTGAAATGGGCTCAGGGTTTTCCTATGGATGTCCCAAGGTTAAATTAAAGAGGATTTAAGCAGATGGTTGATTCTCTGCTCTCTGTAGTTGGCAAAATGGGAACCATATCTCTGACCTGCCTACCAGCACTAATTAATGTTTGTAAAGCACTCTGCTCTGCAAACTCCTGCCTATGTGCTAAGTGCTTGCATTAGTATTATTACTGAGCTACGTATGCCTGTTCCAGTGCTTTCTCTTCCTGGTCCCAAAGGGCTTTCCCTCCTCCCTGTGCAGATGTAGGGGGCTGGGAGGAGGAATCATCTCTCCCAAGCTGTGTCTGGCTCTAACACAGGCTTAGATCTCTGGTTTGCCACCAAAACCCTCTTTCTGTGCCAGCACCACTGGGATGGAGTCACTGGTTCCATGGTGAGGGCAGGAGCAGGCAAGGACTGCCCGGAGATGGGGTTTAGCATCATCATACCCAGCTATGGGTGAGAGGGTTGTTTCTCTGCCCCTCCTGATTGCGGAATGGACATGATGCTGCTTTGTGTTCCCATAGGGAAAAGCTTTCTTGTGCTTGCAGGGGCTATTTGCATCCTTCTCACTGTCACTGCACAGCAAAGGGCTTTGCAAGGAAAGGGAGAGATCACTCATCCTTCCTAATGACCTAAGAGGGGACCGAGGCACAGAGGAGGTGCAGTGATGGATGATCTCAGCCACGGCCCATGACAGGCCCTTGTCCCCATGCAACAGCCAGGCAATGACGTCTGCTGCCACCGGCAGATGGGACGATCATTCCCTACAAATAACCATCCTTGTATTCTGAAGGTGAAGCCTTCATCAGAGAAGCAGCTCCAAGGAAATCGCGGACGCTGCCTCTGTGTAAGGCAATGATGCCCTTGTAGGTGTGCAGAGCCATAAACGCTTCTCCCATCCCATGCCAAAACTGCAGAGCACAAGATCAATGTTTCTGCTTTGAAACCCTGTGCTCAATTAACTTCACCAGGCAGGACATCCCTGAACATCCCCACTGGCATCTTTTGGATGCCAGAATGGCTTCATTGCTCGGTGGGGAAAGTAATAACCCAAGACAAGAAACTGGGGCAGCATCCAAGAGTGACCAAGTGAAATATAGAATGCACTGAGTGAAGTATCCAATGTGCTACAGGAACACAGCAGCAGCATCCTCACCCCTGGTGATGTGCAGTGAGGAGGGCTCCTTCACTACAGTCACCTGCAAACTAACAGGGCTGAGGAGTGATGCTGTGCTTCCAATGGGAGCATGAATCATCCCTTTTCCTCCCCTGTGCAAGCGCATGTGATGAAACAAGACTCAGGATGCAGGATGCAGGCAGAGCAGGCAGCTCCCAGTGCGGGAGCACAGGTAACACCGACCCACTATGGCTCTGGGCCAGGGTGCGTTTGCTTTGCAGAGGTTGTTGGGGTGCCAACGAGGAATAGCAGGGAAAAACCCAGCTCCAACAAGCATGAGATGCACATTTTCTGCGTGGTTTGAGTTATCCATGACTTTTGACCCAAGATTAAGTCTAGTGTGTAACTGGTGGTTATATATTGAGTCATATGAGCAGGCTAATGGCAGGAACCCCCTGTTCTCCAAACACCCTGCACCGCACTCACGTTTCCCAGCCGGAGCCTTCTCCGGCTTTGGAATCATCCTTTGAATTCAACTCTTCCAAAGCATTTTGTTGTCTGACCGGTATCCTGAACCCAGAACAAAACAAACCCATTGCTGCTATGAGCAGGCAACCCAAAGAAGCCAGATTCCCCATGGAGTTTAGCTGCTCCGGTGTCTAGTAAAGGGTTGGGCTCCCACTGCAGTGTTTTTCTCAGCAGGAGCTGTTTCTCAATCAGCAATTCTCTTGCCATGCATAGAAATAGCCTTTTGACTTGTGCCTCTGTGTGTAATTTGGGTGAAAATGAGCTCTGGAGTCAGAGTGTATTAGTGGGGGGTAAGTGGCAGGTAAATGGGCTCTCCCAGGGTGTGATGCCTGCCTTGATACCCACTGGGAAGCAGAAGGGATTGGCTCTGGCTCTCCCTTTTAGCTCAATGCACCTCCCTTCCCTCTCCTTAGGGCTCTGAACTGATTCACCTCTCCCAGAGAGCCCAGGTAAGAGCTGTAAAAGGCTGTTATCAGCAACAACAATCAGGTAAATACTCCTGTGAGTACAATCCTGTGGAGATTCCCAGCGCTAGGGACCTGGATGGGGCTGGCACAGCCTGTGTGTGCTGGAGCCCTTTGCCTTCCCTCTGCCCAGGGTCAGCCTGGAGAGGACCCAAAATGGGGCTGCTCTGGGGTCTGTCACATCCCTGAAAGGCTCCAGTGAATGGGAATTGGGTTGGAAGTTGTTTTCATCGTGCAGGGGGTCCCCATGGGTTCACACATGGTAGTAGGGACCTTGCGGGAGCAAGACAGCGAGGGATGCGCAGAGACATGGATCCCATCACTGTGCATCCACACGGGTTTGGGGCTATGGAGAGAGACACCAGCTCTTTGCCTGCAGGATGAATTAAGGCTAAATCACCTCTTTCCTCCTGCAATAAGTCACTGGCCGGTAGAAACCCAGCAGGAAGAGCGTGACCTGGGCACAGGCTGGTTGTGTGTCTGACTGCATGGGTACGGAGCTGCTCAAAAGGCGTTTCATCACCAAAAGCTCTCTGAGAGGCCAGCTGCTGTCCCCGCTGTCCCAAGAGGGATGCTGGTGATGTGGGAGTGGGAACACACCAGCCTTGGGTTCAGAGCAGGGACAGCCCCATCCTGGTGGTCTCAGGTCCCTCCTGAGGTCCCCAGTGTTGGCTTTGCTGTGACCCCTCCATACCCCAGCAAGTGTCCTCCAGCTCATGGCATCCCCAACCCTGCACACCCCATCCCATCACAGGGACCTCTCCATGTCCCCTCATGGTCCATCCCAACTGCCAGCAGGATATCCAGTTCCTTACTGGTCTGAACTGGTGCAGGCATCAGCGCTTGGGCTCTCACCTGCTCTCAGCCCAAAGCGGTTCTGCATCGCTTTGCAATGAAAACAAAGAACCAGCTGGAAGGGAACCAAATCCATGGTTAGAAAACAGAGCTGAGCAACCACAGACCTCTCACCCAGGAGAGGAGGAGGGCAGGGAAAGCAGAGCTGCCTGGGGGCACCCAGGGTTGGATTGCAACACCCTGCAGAAGACACAATGCTTTCATTTCATCGTCTGCATCCCTTTGCTGCCCCATGTGCATGGGGGGTGTTTGGTCTCCACACAGAGCCCTGCACTGATAAGGTGGGAATGGAGCAGCAACAGCAAAGGGAAGTGGTTGGGGTTTGGGGTCAGCCATCAGGACCTACTCTGCCCTCTTCCCTTCTCGCTTGCCAGGCCCTGGTTACTCAGTAGCCCCTTATTTCTACAGCCCCTTTGCTTTGCTTTATCTCTAAGCTGATTTCTCATAGTACAACACCATGTTTGCTGCTACTGACCCTAATTCTTCTTGCCTTTGGGTCTCCCTGTGTCCCCTCTGGACAGCAAACATCTGAACTAGAGGCAAAAATGTGCATTTTAACATCTCACATCTGGAGTTTTTCCAACCCATGTACCCTGTCACCCATCCCACGGATGCCACCGCTGTCCTCAGGCAACACTTGTTAAGTCCCTTGGGCTTTGCCCTGCGTGGCCCCATAAAGGGCATGCCAGGACAGCCCTGATGTTGGGGTTCCTTTGATGCTGGCTCCGTCCGCCTCCACCTCCACCATAAATCACAGCATGTTATAAATCCCTGCCAGTGCTCAGGGACCCATCCTCGGGGAGGGCAATGGTTCAGTCCTGAGGCAGCAAAAACAAAGATCATGTGTTTCACACGGATGATATTCCCTGTGGGCACAAACAGGGAGCTGGGAGCAAGGGGGTGCTGGCACCACGGCACCAATCCAGCCAGACCTGTGCAGGGACAATCCAGGACACAAACCTTTGGCAGGGCTGATGCTTCCCACGGGATGCACTCCCTGACCCGGCTCCTGTGTGAATCCTTGTGCCAGCACAAGGAAAAAGGACTGATGAGGGCAATAGGGGCACAGGGCAGCAATAAACAGCACTGGAGGGTGATGCTGGAAGGGCTGCGGCCAAAGGCAGCAGTGATGGGGCTGTCTCACTCCTTCCCTAATGCCACATTTACAAACCCTCCTATTCCCAGCTCCATAGTGGCTCCTGGCCTATGGGGACCTGTCCTCACCCAGCCTCCGCTTAGCCCTGCCAGCAGAAGGATTTGGGGAGATTTGGGACCAAACACACACAAACAGCCTCACAGCAGCTTTCTGTGGCAGTGCACAACACGCTTTACATTTCCTTGTGAAGTGCTGAGATTACCCAGGAAGCTTGAGTTTCGCTCCTAGCAAATCCTGTTTCCTCGCTGTGACGGCTGCTGCAGACAGCCCGAGCAGAGGCTGGCTGCCTTTGTCACTCAATAGGATTAAACAGGCTCTTGGCACACGAGAGGGGCAACGCCGGTGGCTCCCGGGGAGTTATCAGCCGCATCCCAGGGATTTGCTGGGAAGCGCCGGAGGAGCATCCGTGCCCGCGGCGATCGCTGCGAGCAGCGGCGTGGCAGAGCCCGTGTCATTTCTCATCACCGCCCGGCTCTGCAATCTCATCTACAGGAACCCAGCAGATTATTTCTCCACCTGTGTGTGTGGGAGGCTGATAAGGAGCCGGGAAGCCGGGAGACGCTGAGGTTTTGTCCTTGGGGCTGCTCTGGGGCAGGTAGTGGGTGACAGCGCGGTGCCAGGTCCCTATTGGCTATCAGAGGGGTGCAGTGATTTGCTTATTCTTCTAGAAATAGCTCTTCCCACACTAGAAGGGAAAACCACCTTCGTCATCCCCTGCCTGCATCATGGCTGATAGGCCAAGCGGGAAGACAGCGCAAGGATGGGCTGCCCAGGGGCATCTTCTTCATTTTGGGTGGTCCACATTGTCCCTAATTTCTATGACTTGAAGGTCCCCTGGGTAAGAACCAGCCAGCTCTTTCCATGGCTCGATGTGAGGCTCAACTCCATGTTATGGATATAATAAGCACGGCCTTGCTGCAAGCCGCATCTGCTCCCTGTCCCTGGCTGTGTCCCCACAGTACAGTCCAGGGTTGCTGGCCATAAGCTGGGTTTTAGGGGGGAGATAAGGTGGGAGGCACTCACATTCCTGGTTTTCCACATCAGTGCCCTGTGCCACTGAGGGCAACAGTCACGTTTAGCACGGAGCAGTGGCACAGACTCCCTGACCCCTCTGGGGCTCGCCAGGCACATGAGCTGCAGCGAGAGCCGATGGGATCTCCATATCAAAGCCGCTCCTTCACTAGAGCTGCTCATCCCTGTCGGTGGCCCTGGGTTAATGGAGAGGATGGGGAGAGCTTTGGGCTGTGCCATCGAAGGCCGGGATGGGAACAAGTGTAAGGGTGCAGCAAGGCTGCCCGTGGTGTCAGAGCGCAGCAGCCGGGATGCTGGAACAGCACGGGAACAGCCCGAAGGTCCCGTTCCTGCTCCCGGGCTGGAAACAAAAGAGCGTCTTGTTCCCAGCCTGTTTTCAAAGGCAGAAAGGTCGGGGCCGTGTGAGCCCAGCCAGGCTGGGCAGCACTGCCAGCTCCCAGCGGCCTCGGAACACGCAGGGAATGACGTTCCTGCCTGGCCGAGGAGAGCCAGGGGCCTTCCCAACCCTCCTGTTGGGAGTATCCTGCACCCACATTCATGTCTCATCCCTTCTCCTTGTGCTGCATGGGGAGAGGGAAAGGAAGATGCGTGGGAATGATGTGACCACACCATGGGCCCCCTGTAGCCACCATGGGCACAAAGCCTCCAAAGCCCTGCTGCAAACTGCCATCAGCTGCTGGGATCTGGGATTCACCAAGGGATTTCCTAATTCACCTCTAAATCCCCCGAGCTCCAAAAAGGCTTTGCTCTCATTAGATAGGGCCATCATTAGAGGGGCTGGTGCCGCCAGCACTGGGGGCTTCATAAGCAGTCTTCTTGCTGGGATGAAATGCAAAGGGTCCATATGCCCAGCACAGCGGCATGGCCTTGCCATCACCACATCAGGCTCTGAACTATCCCCCCGTCCCCATGCTCGGTGCCTGCATGTGCTGCTGCGGGGATCTCTAACAGGGAAAATCATTAGGCGCAGGGCTGGGAGCTCAAGGGACACTTGGAAATCAACCCCAGCTCTCTGCCCAAGCCCAGCTTGAAGTGACAGCAGCTTCTCTCCATCCAGGAGGAAAAAGGGGATCTGATGGGAATGGATGCTGGTCCTGCTCCAGCCTGGCTCCCCAAAGGCTCCAAGGGGCTCACTGCCCTCCAGATCCCAGAGCTGTGTTTTGCCAAGCCTCTGTGGAGGGAGGCAAATCCTGCACCAGAGGCGTGGGGAAGGAGGCAGGGCTGGGATTCAGAGCCAGGAACATGGGACCCCGTGCCTATTGTGCAGGGAGCAGCATACCCGACAGCCAAGGCTGCTCCCCCGAGCACCCTGTGTCCCCAAGGCAGCTTTGGCGTTCTTACTTCTCAAGCCTACGGGGCATTGACATTCATTTTGACCTTTCCAATCACAAGGATGTTCCGTCCTTCCCGGCCAAGTACAGCCTGGATACCCTGTGGGTGGATTAGGCTGTATATACAGCGGCTGCAGATACAGAGCTGGCAGGGAAGAAGAGGGTTTGTGCGCTTGCAGGGTGGTTGGATGGGAGAGAGGAGCTGCTGCCAGTGCCTGCTTTTCCTCCTGGGATGCCCAAGTGGATGCAGCACACCAAGGGAGGACAGTGACAGTAGGAATGCCAGGGGCTGGTTTGGCTGGAAGAAGGGATCCAGCTCCGGAGGCTGCTCCCACCTCCCCACGTTTCCCATCCTCCAGCTAACTGCATCTTTGCCTTTGAGAGAAACATAAAGAACTGTCATTAGTAAACGACGTGCGGAATGAGCCACGAGGGCCCAGCTGGTGATTGAGGATGGTCCTTCCCTTCTCAGCCATCAAAACCCCCCCTCTGGATAGGCTGTTTCAGTGCAAAACCTCCCCCAACCCACAAGCTGGAGCTGATAGGAAAGGCAGCACGTTCCTGTTCCCAAGGTATAACATACAGTCATACAAGCAGCTCATTGACTTAAATTAGCATCCTCCCCACCTCAAGCATGGCACATGCCAAATCCTGTGCCCCACAATGGCAACCCTGGCAGGGAGTGGGGTGCAGGTTGCATGGGGTTGAAGGCAGCCATCCCCATCACCCCATCCCCTCGCAGTCCTTGGAAGCCGGAGCATGTCCCTGGACAGAGCTGCCTCCTCCCTGCTCTCTGCAGCACAGGGTTTGGCACAGGGCTCCCCCATAGCTCTCCTTGCGCCCTGGCAGCACGCAGGCTTTGCCAAATGGCCGGCTCCATCCAAGGCTGTCAGGGCATGGATCCGGCCACCCTGCAGCCCCATGGCGCCAGGGAGGCGGGAAGCTTCGTGCTTCCAGCCCGGATTCATTGCTTATCTCTTCCCCTTTCTTGCCCTTACACATTTTTTCCTCTCTCTGCTTTCCCAGCCAGCTCATCGGGTTCTTATCTCGAGCCCCAATCACCCTTTCCCCAAGGCAAGCTCAGCAGCATCCTCTGCAAACCCATTTCCAGGGGGTTGTGCACCACATGAGGGGCACAATTGAAAACCTGGCAGCAAAACCTCTTGCCTTACATCTTTATGCCACACTGATGCCCTCAAACCCCTTCCAGCACCCAAGGCAGGGATGGTGAAGGCAGCTTGGCTGCAGCCGCAGAGAATAGACCGCAATGCCCAGCATTGCCTCCTCACTGCTGGGCTGAGGCTCCAATCTCTGGAGCAGGGGAGGGGGAAAAGGTGTTTAAAAGCTTCTGCAAGCCCAAAGAGCCCAGTGGGTTAATACAGTGCTCAAGGCCAGGTTGGACACAGGGGCTTGGAGCAAGCTGCTCTAGTGGAAGGTGTCCCTGCCCATGGCAGGG
>WYDI02032489.1:0-21020 GCA_009867235.2 Psittacus erithacus | reverse complement strand
GGGGCTTGGAGCAAGCTGCTCTAGTGGAAGGTGTCCCTGCCCATGGCAGGGGTTGGAATTGGGTGAGCTTTAAGGTCCCTTCCAACCCAAACCATTCTATGAGCAGACTGGGGATGCTGCAGCTGCTACTCAACACATTCTCCATCACCAAGCAATCAGCAGCAGCCATGCAGGGGCTGGATGGGAGCAGAGAGCAAAGCACTGTGCCTTTAGCTTGCTCTAACACTCCCCAAGCAAGCTTTGTGCATCAGATCAGCCTTTGCTGTGGTCAGCCCTTGCTTAGGAGGTAGCAGGTTCCTGGGTCTTGCAGAGAGCTTGCTGGTGGAGCAGAAATCAATGCGCAGTCAGGTTCTGCCTTGTTCATCCTCCCCATCGCTCACAGTGATGCTCACTGCGGTCCGAGCCCCAGCCACGTGTCTCACCAGCGTGGAGCAGTGCAACAGCACGAGGAGGCTATGGCAAGCCCTGCTGCCTGCAACAGCATCACCCAAAATGAGGGGCACCACCGGACCGAGAGCAACGTGGTGCGTATGAGAACGTTAGGCTGCGCACTCTAAAGGCAATTCCTCTAAGGGGAGGAGGTTTCTGCCTTGCTCTCCACTGCAATTGCCTGGATTATGAGCCTGGCAGTTTAAAACATCATGAAATTTAGCAAAGGGATCAAAGAGGGACCTCAGAGATCCCTCATCCTAAAGAGCTCATGGATACAGCACCTGTGCAAAGGAGAGGCTCAAACTGCAGCCCTCCATTGGGAGGCTGGAGCAGGAACACACTGGGTCAGCACAGAAACAGGTTCATGGGCTCCTGGTGTGGGGGTGGCTTTGTGCATCCATGTGTGTGCATATCCATGCATGTGCACATGCACTTAAAGCCCTCTGCATCCCATAGGAACAAGGCTGTGTCTGGGTGGGACATGACTCCCTGCAGATTTGGCTCTGTTTCAGCACACTGATGAGGTTTGCACATCCTCATGTCCAGGCTGCCTCTTGGGAATAGTCCCTGATCCACATCTTACCCCAAAGCACATCACAAACTGGTGCTGCTGTCAGCTTCAGGTGGCCACATCCAGCCTGGACCAGACTTTCCCAGTTCAGAGGAGCCACTTTCCACCCCTGAAATAGCAACTCAGATGATGCTCTCTGCAGCTGGGGATGATGATGCAGACTGCTCGTTATCCAGCAGGAACAATTAGACTTATGGCAATTAGCTCTGCAGTTGCTGAGAGATGCTGGAATGGGCCAGCTGGCAGCCATATCCCTGTGTAATCCCCAGGTAGGAGGGATGTGGTACCCAGCCTCGCCAGGGACCACCATGGCCATGGAGCAAGAGCAAAATGCAGCAGGAGCATCCAAATTGCCTCCTGCAGTGCCAAGGGGGCTGGTTTTGTGTGGGAGTAAAAGCAAGGACGGGCAAGTGTTTATCTGAGAGCCAAATGCCCTCTAATGACGTTTGTTTGCCTTCAGATTAATGATGAAATGGACTGAGCCATGCGAGGGTCAGAAGATGCTTGTTATGGACTAAGTTGTTTCACGTGACGCTCTGGGCTCCCTCTGATGCAGGAGAAGCCAGGGTGGGCTCAGCTTTAGCCACAAGGTAAAAATGGGTAAAAGCTGGCTCCAGCCTGGATCAAGCCATGGGCACCTCATGGTCACTGAGCCTGAGCTGGGCTTCAGGCACCATTCCTCTAGGGTAAAAAGTCAGGCTTCTGGTTGAGAAATGCCCATGGGGTAAAGGCATCAAGGACAACCTCACTCATTTCACAAGTCAGAACAACAAGAAGGGTTCTCTTCCCCTTGACATTGGTTGAAAACCTCATTTTGAGTCTGAAGCAAGCAAGCCCCAACAGCCAAAACCCCCAAACCAATCCCAGCCCGAGAAACAACTCCTCCTTCGATAAAACAGTGGCAAGAAGGCTTTTGGGATACAGCTGAGCTCCACATCACCAGCTGATACCCAAGGGGAGCAAGGGAACAGGAGCTGGAGCGATGTGGGGAGCCTGTTCTAGGAAGCCCCAGGCCATTTTCCATTGAGAACTTTATCGGAAGCAAGCAGAGCACCACATCCCGGCCTTGTTTGGCCGCAAGAGCCAGCAGAATTCCCGGGAAACTTTGCCTACCTGGTCAGCAAAACCTCTCCGATACACTTTATCAGTGGCTAAACATTAAACCCTTGGCAAACCGGGTTCCTCGGGGCCAGGGACGTGTGACTGTGAACAGCCACCCTGCCAACCCCAAACACAGGTGAGAGCTGCTCGTGCGGCCAAGGAGGGGGACGGGATGCTCCAGGCAGGAAAAGGATTAAATGGGTTCTTACTGAAGCTGGATGGAGCTGTCCCCATCTCTCAGTGCCTTGGTTTGCAAGAGGGGTTCACCTCCCACACTGCCAGTGCTGCCCCAGAAACCCACTGCTCTGGCACATAAACTGCATTCTTCAAGGACACCCAGTTTATCCTGCAAAGCCCCTATAAAATGTGCCTATTTGCAGTAATTAGGTCAATTGGAGCGAAACAGCAATTGCTAAAATCTTCCCTTGATGCCATTTTAAAGGTGCCAAAACAAAGTCCAAACAAAGCTCCTTGCCTCTCATCCCCTGCATTAAATAACCAAAGAGCACCATTTTGCAACGCTCCAACATCAGGTAATGGCTTTTCCTGCCACGCTTTGAAGGGAACCTGACAGACAAACAAAGCCTGACCCACTTTAGCAGAATAAACACACCACCAAGAAAGGGAGCAGGGATTTCAATCAAGCCCTTAATGCAACCCCATTAGCAAGTCTGCTACAAGCAGCCACATAAATTCATCTTGGTAAGTCTGTTCTCTGAACAGCAGGAGTCACAGGTGCATGAGCACACAGACGCACATAGGGATGCACATGTATGTGCTGTCCTGCTCCATCACCTTCCCAACATGTAGGATGTGCATCAAGGAGGTTGGGGCACTGGTGCAGGCTCTTGCAGTAATGTTTCAAGCACAAATGCCACTGCCTCATGTGTTTTGTGGCTCATTTGTAAGTAATGGCAGGGATGCTGTTGTCACTGTGCTGCAGCTGACAGCCAGCAGGGATGAAGCTGGCTTTACCCAGTGGTACCAAGGGCACTTCCCTCTGCAGGGGTAGGTATCCTCAGGGACACCCCAAAGTGACTTTCTCCCCTTTGCACTGGGTGGGAGCACTCAAACTCAGCTTGGGATGACCTGATGGGACCCTGCAAGGAATGGGTCCAGAAACCCAACACCCCATGCTGCCCATGGGCACAGAACTGCCCAACAGAGGCAGTGAGCTTCAAAGATGGAGAAGATGAGCCATGCTGCAGCTAATCCAGCTGCGTGCTGTCCTGGATCCAGGATTCTGCGTAGCTGTCCTTGCGCAAGCAGCCCTGTGTTCCCCTTGCCCACACACGGGTTTGTGTGCCTCTCCAGGGGTGGCACACAGCCTGGTCCAGCCCCCATGTTTGCTCAGTGGTGGCATCAGTGAACATCACCAGATCCCTGGCCACTCCCTGTGCCTTTGAATCATCCCCATTCTCCCCCCTGAGGCTCAGTGCACCAAAGCACTGACCTTCACGGCCAGGCCAATGCCCTGCAGCTCCAACACCAAGCAGGCTCTATCCTGTGCGCTGCAGGACGTCACTTTCCTGGAGGATGGCATCTCGCTGGCCATGGGATGACATTCCTTCTCTCCATTGAAGTTTCCCCAGCAGCTCTGCCAAAGCATAGCGAGCTCCAGAAGGCACTGGGGTGGGTTTGGATGCATTCGGTGCTACCTGTTCACACCAGATGGATCTTGAACCCCAGTGGTACTCGGGGCACCAGCAGCTTTGGGAACACGTGGTGGTTTAGGGCTGAGTGTCTGGGGAAGGCAGAACTCCATGGCCTTAAGTCTCTCTGGTTAAAACATTGCCTCAAAGGATGAAGCTCAGCTTATGATCCCCAAAAAGCTTGGGACAGCACGGCCCTGAAATGGTCCCTAAATGACACCAAGATTCATGACAGGGCAGAGCCCAAGACCTAATTCCCATCTGGTCAAAATTAAGGGGGTCTTGGCCAGGAACTTGAGCAGCTGCCATGACCCAAGGAAAAGGTCCAATGTTCCTGTGCTGCTGGAGCTGTAACTTCTCATTCCTATCACCCCACCCCAGATGGCCACAACCCTGACACTACCTCCCAGCTGAGCAACACAGACTTATCCCACCAGAGCAGCTTAGCAAGGCTTAAAACAGAAAACTCAGTACAGGAGGAAGAGATAAAGTTCAACCTGGTGATAGCCACATATTAAAAATGATAACAGAGCTGATGGCAACAGCACAAGCTCCAGATGGTCGGGCAGCGAGAAGCAGAAGCCAGTGAAATGCCAGCCCATCAATATAAAAACATGGAGTCGTTGTAAGGAAAAGGTGAAAGGCTCAGAGTTACCTGGCACTGAATGAAGTAACTGGTGGTAAATCCCTCACAAGCTACCTTTGGAAGCAGACAAGAGGCACAATTTGTACAGAAATGACAGGAAAAGGACAACATTGGTATCGTAAAGGAAACAGGCACCAACAAAGAGGCTCCAGGCAGAGGTTATTTGCTCAGCTGGGGTTTAGGATAACGGGTGAACCAAATGTCTGGATGAGCAATGAGTGCACGATGGCTTCAAGATGCAGAAGATAAGATGGTTCAGAGACATTTACACACTTAGAAAGTGGCTGTCCAGGGAGTGAATTACACAAAGAGCCACAATCAAGTGAGAGGCACAGGTCGATCATTTGCTCTTCACGTTTATTACCAAATCCAGAGGGAAATTATTCTTCCCATTCAACACTAAGTGTCTTTGTTCATGTTTTAGCTGCCTCACTAGGAGCTTTCATAGGCTGCTCATTCAAACCCTTCTGCTGAGGAACTGATGGCAGTTGGAAAAATCCCAGCTTTCCTGGTTGGAAAACTAGGGAGACTTGCAGACCACCACCAGTCCATATGAGAAGAGCAGACACACACAGCCCTTCCACCCAAGGGAGAGATGCCAACAGGATTACAAAGTGATATGGAGGGGGAAGACTACATTGTTGGCGATACCTGTTAGGACCAGCATTACAAGGATGTAACCCAGACTGTCAGGTCAGTCATCCCATGGGGACAAGGGCCTCACAGCTTGGAGCTCCACAAAGGCAGGTGAAGATTAGGGTCCCCCAGCACAGCTCCTCACAGGCCAATGCTTGCCTGCACCCCTAAAATCACATCTTCTCTTTCTTGCAGACCTGCCAGCAGGGTCTCACGTCGCCCCATAGTCCTCACCAGCGATATGGACACACTGTCATGGTACATACAGCAGCTTTAGTGTGGCCCTTGTGCAGGCTGATGCTCAAATGGTGACCACAGGATCTCACCCAACCATTCACCACCATCTTCAGTGCTGGAGGAGCCTGTTGAACCACAACCCTACCGCAAACATCTTCACTCTCCCCTGGATTTGCCACAAGACACGACAAGCCCCAAAGGATAGAGACGGGTCACCTGAGGGAGCTGTTCCCCACTAGAAAGAGGTGATAGGAAGGAACACAACCTAGACAAAGCTGTGCTCCAGCTGCTGTGGGGACACAAACCCCAAAATGAGAACTGAATGGCACAAAGGAACCCTGATTGACAGCGCTTTAGGTACAGCTGAATGGTATCTGCATGCTGTCACCTGCTCCAACGACTGTCTGACTCACCCCTCAGAGGCAGGCACAAGCAATTAACCACCCTCTCCATCAAGTCAAGGGCAGAATTAAACCCAGCACAGTGCAGAGGCAAGAGTTCCCCATGGAGCCTGAATCAAGTCCTGCTTTAGAAACAGCCCATAAAGAGCGCCAGAAATGAACCTCCCGGCTCAGCCCCATGCGAAGGACGCAGCATCCTGCACCTCCTGCTTGGCTCAGGGAAGGACCACAAATACCACCAGCCTCTCCACAAGGCCCTGGGCTCCTTCTTCGCACATTCCAGCACCAGTGCCCGAGCCGGGATCTATTCGTGACAACAGGAACAAAGTGAGCGATTGCATCTGCTATATTTAGAGAGCAAAGAGTCAATACTCCTCGTGGTTAAATGGTTACCAGCATTCCCATTTGATATACAAATAGCTTCTGTTTGCCTTTCCAAAGGAAACTGGTTTAAGGAAGAAAACCGCCTTCCCAGCCTATGACTGCTGAGCAGGGTGGGCTACTTCCAATGGAACATTAAGCTATGCATTTTCTCCTCCAAATTCCTCCACTTTCCAAGCCAGGCTCTCAGCAAACACTCCAGCTTGCTTTCCCTAAACCAATGCCCACCACGCTCCCGTGCTTGGGCACAAAGCCTGCTCCCACATTAACATCCATCTTTAAGGCATTACAAAGACCACATCCCCATCACTCATACTGTCCCCTATGAAGTCAAACTAAGGACACCAGCTAATGAAAACCCACGCTGGGAAGCCGGGATGTAAAAGAGATGGCAAATCCCTGCTGCGGTGATTGATTTAACATGGGGCAGGGAGATTTCTCCCCCAAGCTTTGGGTCGAAAGGGAGGGATGCACACAGCGTTGGCACATAACCTGAGCACATCAGCGGGTGCTGGTGCAGCGTGGAACCCGCACCCCTTCTCCTCTCATTGCCCTCGGGGGCATCACTGAGGGGGCAGCAGGGGCACTGCCCGTGCTCAGGCCCGAGCCCAGCGCAAGCCCCAGGCTCGGCTCAGACCCGAACCTGAACCAGGCCCAGGCCAGACCCAAGCCTGGGGTCCACTCGCTGCCGGCCCATGCCAAGGTCAAAGCTCAGGAAAGGCCCAGGCCAGGCCGCGGTGCAAGGTCCCTCCCAAGCCCAGGCCCAACCACGGAGATCGAACCGGTGTCGGCCCATGCCCACGCCAGTGCCCGGGGAAGGCCCAGGCGAGGCCCCGGCGCAGTCCCCAGCCCAGGCCCAACCTCGGAGGTCGACCCGCTGCCGGCCCATGCCCACGCCAATGCCCGGGGAAGGCGCAAGAAAGACCCCGCCGCAGCCTCCACCGCAAGGCCGCTGCCGGAGCAGACCCACGCCCGGAGCAGGCCCACCCCGGCCGGCCGCAGGCACCGGGCGGGGAGCAGCAGGGGCGGGACTGAGCTCCGAGCTCCGCCCGCTCCGCTCCGTCACTAAGCGGCGCCGTGGCGGCTGCCCGGGGTCCGCTATGGCCTCGGCGGCGGCGGCGGTGGGGGGGGCCGCAGCCCGGGCCGCCGAGGAGCCGCCGCCATCCGAGCCGCCCGCCGAGCAGAAGCCGCCGCCGCAGCCGCCGCCCGCGCAGGAGTTCTCCTTCCTGCCGCTCGTCCACGACATCATCAAATGGTAACGGCCGACACGGGGCCTCGGCCCGCCCCGTCCCACCGGGACCGGCCCGGCGCCTCACCCCCCCAACCCAGTGATGCTGTGGGGCAGTGGGGTCCCCCCTTTGGCGATGCTTTCCCACCTTCAGCGCCCCTGAGCAGGGAGCAGGGTAATGGGCCCCCCCTGGAGTGATGTTCGCCAGACCTCAACATCCTCAGGGTACCATGGATAGGGAATGGGAATGGAGCCCCTCGCTCAAATGATGCTTTCCCACTCCCAGGATCCTCAGACATGCCCTGAGTGAGAAGCAGGGCTATGGGGTCCCCCTTTTAACGATGCTTTAGCACCCTCATGGTGCCCTTGGACAGGGATGAGGGCGATGGGATCACCCTCTAATGATGCTCTCCAGCCCCCTGCATCCTTGGGGTGCCACGGATGGGGAGCAGGACAATGGGATCTCCCTTCTCATTATACTCTCCAACCATCAACGTCCTCAAGTGCCCTGGATGAGTCGCAGGGCAATGAGGTCACCCCTCCCAGCATCTCCTTTGCCCTTTTCCTCCCCGCTGGAATTCCTGGGAAGAGCTGACACAGCCCCACGCGCATCTCTGCTCTGAGTCATGGCAGTACCTGGGTAGTGCTTGAGTCACCCAAGCAGTGCAGGTGCTCCCGTGGCCCAGGGACGCTGCCCCACCATTAACAGCCAGGAGCAGGAGTGTTGTACTGGCACTGGGTTATTGCTCCAGATAACAGTCTTATGTGGCTGATAACAGCCTCAGAAAGTACAGGCAGTGCTGGGGCAGGAATACAGCGTGTTTCTGGGGAGCTGTAAGGAGGAGAATGGCTTCTGTGGTGGTACAAGGTGAATTGTTCTCATCTTGGTTCAAGATAAGTACCATAAGGTCAAAGGTACTTGTACTAGGGTTCGGAGACCTGTGCTGTGTATGGCCTGGGATAACCCCTTCAGAGATGCTGAAGGTTCCAGTGAGGTCATGGTTCTGCCATGGAAATACATCCAGGCCAGCTCTGTGCTTTCACCTGGATGCTATGGAGTGAGGCAGTGGGAATGGGAAGCATGAATTGCTGATCGTGGTCCTGGCTGTCCTTTCCCTGTGCGCTTAGTGAGGAGCTGAGGCTGGTTTGTGTCCTGCTGCTGTTTCACTTACATCAAGCATGTTTGAAAGGCAAGAGAGGTTCACCCTTAATGGCTCCACAACCTGAGCTGTGGCGAGGAAACACTGAACACCCCCTGACACATTGGTCCAGGTACAGAATGGCTGTGAGAACCCAAACCCTCTGATTGCCTCAGCTTCCCCATTGGGTTGGGGGTGCAACCTCAATCCTGCCTCTTCTATCCAGACCACACAAGTGAGGCTAAACCCATTGCTGACTGTATGCAGGTGCGTAAGTGAGCAGTAAACCATGAGCTGAGACCTCCCAGATTCCTGTATGTCACTAAGCAAGCCAAGGTGACCCATAGATAACAGTGTTTGGGATATCTTGTGCCCTGTCTCACTGAGTCACCCACTATTAGCAGCCGTCTCACTAACCAGCTGTGTTCCTTGGCTTCACACACAGCAGTTCCTGGGTGGCTTGAGCAGATGTAGGTACACTGAACAGCGCTGCAGACAGGTAGGACCTCAGAGGTGGTGGGATGTGTCCCTGACAGATGGCAAACGTATTATCCTTTAGCACTGCCGCTAGCTGCAGAGCCCAGCCCTGCTGTTTTGACACATCTCCAAGGTGACTCTGCTTGGGAGCGAGGATATATCACATCAGTTTGCTTACACTCAAGGACACGTGCTCTTTCCTGTTGTTTGGGTCCGGAGAAAGTTTCCCCAAGCAGGGCTTGTTGGTATTTTCAACCTTGTACAGTCAAATGGCATCACCGCTGAGGTCCCAGCACATGGCTCCATCAGCGGTGGGCTGTGGTGCTGTAATGAAGAACACTGTGCCTTAAGGCAGGTTTTATGCTCAGTCCATCAGCCCAGGCTGTGGTTGGATGGTGTGTTCAATCCTGTGTTACTGCAGGCAGTCTCTTCCCATACTTCCTCATCCTTGCCTGGCCATGCCCTCAGAGAAGGAGTTGTTTCAGTGGCTTGATCCAGCAGGAAAACCCATCGGGGTTAAAACCTGCTTCCTTTAGACCAGCCACACAGACAGCTGCCAGCTCCCTACCTGTGGGGAAGGGAACAAGCCTTGGGGACGCCTGGAGCGGGAAGGACATTCCTCTCAAAGCCAGCCTGCGGCTATGATAGATCAAAGGCAGCCTCAACCCATCCATCCCCAGATGTGCCATAGGGCTCTGTGTGTGTGTGTGTGTGCCTGTACTTTTCCACTGCCATCCTGACCGGGAATGCCTGCATAATGGGGCTCCATTCTAGTACCAGCTGCAGTTTTCTTTGGGAGGGAGTAATGACTGTTTTGTTCCAGCAGGCTTTCTGAAACAAGCGGCCACCATCTGGTTAAAAGCTTTGCTCTCAGCCATGGCACGATTCCCCAAAGTCTATAATCGAGCCCGTCTCTACCCTGGTCATGCCAGGCAGGTTTATTTTTAGATCTGGCAATAGAACAGGCTCCGAGTTGTCAAAGACCATTAGAATCCCTCTCTCCTTCTTCACAGGCACCCGGGACTTGCTTTTGCCTGGAATCAGGCAAACTTCTCGCTGGTGCTAACAAAGCTGAGGCAGATACTAATGAGGGTTTGAGGGCAGCCGCTGCCCCAGACAATGCTGGTGCTTGAAAAGCACAGAGCTGGCTGCAGAACCGATTGTGCTGCTCTTAAAGGACAAGAAAAAATAAGCTGTCGCTTCTCTTTTATGAGGTATACATCCCCAGAGAGTCGTTTGAAAGCTCCAAAGTGCCATTTTCTTTGCCATTGGATACTCTCGGATACTTTGGGGAACAGTTTCTATTTTCTGCTGTCAAGCTGTTTGGCTGCATTGATTTTTTGCATTGTATTACAGCAAGCAACAGGTCATGGGTGAGACTGAGAGCTTTGTTTCCAGGTGCCTACACACAGCACACGTATGCTGTCTTACCTTCCCCAAAGAGAGATACGGGAGATCAAACAGAGGGAGAATGTAGCCTGCTCCGTGGTGATGTTTTAAGGCTGCAGGCCAGCTCCTAACCTCATTGATGGGTCCTGGGGTAACTGGAAATTGGCAGGAAACCAGTTTGCTCCAGAGGTTGCCCAGTCTGTGTATCTGTGTCCATTTTATTGGGATAGATGAATTAGGTGTGTATAGCTAGACGCCAAGAGCAAAATTAAGCCCTGGTTATGCTGGAAGTCATAGTCACCCCCACAGGCTGAAGGGGTATTTCCAATAGGAGAATTCAACGGTGTCTTGCTTTTCTCTCTTCTGCAGCATGGACAAGGACAGCCAGGATGTTCACCAGGTGCTGAATGAGCTCAAGAACAAGTTCCAGGAGATGAGGAAGCTGATCAGCTCCATGCCTGGCATCAGTGTGAGCCCAGAGCAGCAGCAACAGCAGCTGCAGAGCCTGCGGGAGCAGGTCCGGACCAAAAATGAGCTGCTGCAGAAGTACAAGAGCCTTTGTATGTTTGAAATCCCCAAGGAATAGGAAGGGTGCAGCTCTGCTGTCAGGTGTGAGTTACTGAGATACCTCTATCCTGGCTGAACAGGAGAAATAAAGGTGGCAGAAGTTTACTTCTCTTTCTTGTATGCTTCCTTTTGGTGGTGTTGCTCTGAAGTTGTGCCTGTGTGGATCAAAGGCATGTGGCACTGAATCAGAACACTGTGTTTCACATACGATGATGACAGTGGTATATTCACTTTGATCTGCTGTAGGACTGTACATTTATACGCCTTCTGTTTCTTCTCTGAGTGGGGGAGGTTTGTTTCCTTTACATTGAAGCAAGCAGGAGACTTGATGTTTTCTCCTCCCTGTGGGTCAAAATACCTGCTGGTTACCCTCAGCAAGAAAAAGAGCATTTTCTGCTTTGGGGGTTTTTTACACTTAAAACATAAGAGCGAAGCATGAGCCATTTGGCCTTGCTCCTGGAAAGGGTCTCCGGAACACTTTCCAGTCTGTGTGTCGAAAGAGGAGCGATTGCTTTCAATTGCTTCTGTATTTCTCTCTTTCTAAACAAGTGGTGGTTGTGTCTGAGATGAAGCAAGCAGACATTTAGAAATGCCAGACTGCCTCTTGTGTATTCGCTGAGTGGATGTGCACTGGGCAGGGGCAGGACTTTGGCAGCACAGAGGACATGCGTTGCCTGGGCCCAGCTCCTGGGTCTTTTCCTCTTCGAGGAAGGGCAAACAGAATCAAAACAGAGGGCAGAAATGATAAGAGCTTTTAGCCACTCCACACGTGACAGAAGTCGGGCTCAACAGGACGGGTCAGTTCCACATCCAAAGTGCTCCTGGGGCTTCCCACAAACACAAGCATTTGGGCAGTAGAACAGTTGCCAGTGGCTGATGGAAAGCTCTTGAGTGTTGTATCACCTTCAGATGGATACTGGGGCTCCCTGCCTCTGTCCTCCTGCTGTTGGCTGTCACAGTGGCAGAGGACAACAAGCAGCACCATGTCTTGTTGACTATAGAAGATGCGATGGGACCTTGAATCTCATGGTTCTCTGAGAGATGGTGCAGGTTGGTAGTGGAAGAGGTGAAAAAGCAGCTGGAGAAATAGAGTATCTGTTAAGAACCCGTGTTAGAGGGTGGGTAACATTCACGCCTTCAAAAGTAGAGCAGCAGGGTGTGTTTGTGTATGGTTTTCCTTTCCTAACCCAAAACACGAGCAGTTCTGCTCGCCGAGGCTGGAATGGTTGCAACTCACCTGGAGCCTAGAGATGACTGTGTTGCCTCTCTACTAGTCCTTTCTTTGGGAAGGTGCCAGTGTGTAAACTGTGAGTAAAGCGGAACACCAAGATAAACAAAGCACAATGTACACTCTTGTTACTGGAATTACCTTTCTGTCAACCATTGCCCATCTCAGCTCAATCAGTTCTCATGTCTCACTCCTGGATGGGGGTTTGCCTTTTGTTGCCAGTTGCTGTTCCTATGAAATCGTGGCATATGCAGAGCTGGAAGAAACTGTGCTTCCAAAGAACTGTCTGGCACTTAGCACAGGAACAAGTTAACTCTGGCAACTTGAATCCAAGTTTCAACTGAAACCGAGGCAGGTTGGGTTTGCATCTCACTCGCCCACCTTCGGTTTATGGCTTCAATAGAATCTTTTTGCCATTAATATGTATTTGTTCTGCTGCTTGAAGGGGCTGGAAATGAACCACAACAGAAGCCGGAGCCAGGAAGAGCTGTTCTTTGAAGAGCTTTCCCCTTTCCCTTCTAGCAATGCCTACCAACTCCTTAAGAAGAGATTAAACCCCATCAAACGCAAAGATGACCTTTCGAGCAAAGCACTTCCTTCTCTCATATTGCAACATCAAAACAATACCCCAACCAGGGTGCAAGTGACTCACTCTCTGTTGACATCATTAAAGCGTGCTTAGTTAATGGAGGGGAAAAGCATGAAACACAAGCAGCTCTTTCTAATGATGTGATGTCAGGCTGTTGGGTTGCTGCAGTGAATGACATGCCAATGGCCAGCACAGCGTGGGGCCGGTGCCATCATCACTTGGCGTTAGTGGAGTGAGGAAAGAGTCTTGGCTCGGAGACACGTTTGAGTAACTAAGGCTGTGCGTGGCCTCTTGTTACCCTGACTGCTTGCAGAGACAGAAACCTTTGCACTGGGAGAAGGAGGGGGGGGTAATAAAGGGGTTGAATTGAGAGGGTTTTAGTGTCTTAGAGCGGGGTTTGGTTCGAAAGGAAAGGAGCCACGAGTGTCATTGGAAAAAGATTTTATTCAGCCGTAGAAAAAATAAACCATCAAAGTTTCACCCACGGGAGAAACACTTGAAGAGATTTTTGTTCATGTCAATGCCAAACAAGACCTACATAAAGTGCTATTCATTTCTGACTTAAAAAACCCCCTTCCCGTTCCCCCCCACCCCCAGGATCTTGCAAATCGGACAAGACAAATGTAAACAGGAGTCAGTGTTTCGGTCCATCGGGACTGTAACTCTGCAATGCCTTTGCAACAGCTTAGGAGTGTCTCCTGCACGTGTCCCATAGACGCAGACCCATACAGGACACAGAGCCAGAGTCCGTGCACAGCTTCTCAAGGTAAGAAAACAAAGCAAGCCAACAGGAACCAACCCCAACCCTCCAAGCAGGCGCTGGCAGGTCCCTGCCCTCCCTCCTGAAGGCTGGGTGGTTTGGGAGGGAAAGAAACACCAAAGTCCATGCCTTCCACACTAATCCTCCCATCTGGCTGCCCAGCAGCTCACCCTTTCCCTGTCTCTCTGCCTGGAGGAGGCTGCTCTCAATGACATCCCCATCCTGCCTTCCTAAGCCTCCCCCTTTGCATCCCTTCCTCCCCAAATCCCCCCCGAGGGAAGGGAGATGGTGAAAGCAATGCCTTGGGATAAGGGAAGCTGGGGAAGAGGCAAACCCCTCTCTGTCTGGGTGGGTGCCTGCCCAAACTCAATTCGGAAACAAGCATCTTTCCCCTTCTCCAGTCTTTCCTTCTTTCCTTCCTTCCTTCCCATGGTGGGGAAAGCTCCTAACTGATCACACAGCGATCCTTCTCCTTGCTGTGCCCACCACCGATGGCTTTCTCCCTGATGTACATGAGGTCACTGTGGACACTGGGGCGCCGGGCGAAGGGGGCCACGATGCCAAACGCCTCCTCCGAGCTGCCCCGGCCCCCTTCCTTCAGCAGCTTCTTGCCTTTCAGCGCCTTCTTATGCAGGATGTCACAGTACTGGACCGAGACCTTGCGGTGCAGGTCGGGGCTCATCTCACTGGGCAGCTTGGCCATGGCGAAGAGAGCCTGGAACATCTGGTCCAGGCTGCTGTTCTTCTTGGCTGAGATCTCGAAGTAAGCGCATTTCTTGGGGTCCCCTCCTACCAGCTGCTCGATCTCCCGGGGTTGCACCTCCCGGTAAAAGTCACGGTCACCTTTGTTGCCGCAGATGACCAGGGGCACCTCGATGTTCTCCTTGGTTTTGTTCTTCAAGCATGACTTGGTCTCTAGGATTTGCTGCTTCAGGCGCTGCACCTCCTCAAAGGAGTCCCGGTTGTCCAGGCTGAACACAAGGATGAACACATCTCCTGGGGACAAAGAAGGAACGTGAGATGGTTGCAAGGATGGGGACGCACTGCCTAAGCTAGGCGCTTGGGGAGGGAAGGACCAAGCAGCACATGGGTCCTGCATCCTCCCATCCACCCTATACAGGGACCAAAGTTGCCCACACCACACAAGCACACAACATCCCAGCTCCCAGCACTGGAGAAACACCCCCAAACTGGGCAAGAACACCTGGAATCTGCTACAGGGACCCCCCTTTTCCTCCTGGAACTCCCCACCCAAGTACCTGTGAGGATGGAGAGGCGGCGCATGGCAGGGAAGGGATGGTTGCCTGACGTGTCCAGGATGTCGAGCTGATAGACCTCCCCGCGGATGCTGTAGAACTTGCGATGGAAGTCCTCGATGGTGGGTGTGTACTGCTCCTCGAAGCGGCCGGTGAGGAAGCGGGAGACGATGGCCGTCTTGCCCACCTTGGAGGAGCCCAGGATGACCATGCGGTAGCAGTTCTTGGCGGGGATGCTCAGCTCGGCCTCGCTGGGACACATCTTCTTGATCATCGCTGCCAGTTTCATTGAAGCGAAGTGCAGCTCGCACCGAGGAAAGAGGATGAGGAGGAGGAGGAGGAAGGCGATGCGTGCTCTGCTGCTCAGCCCCCTACCCTCGCAGGAAAGGCCACTGTGAGCTCGGCACGGCCGCTGCCGCGTTATATGGAGGAGGCAGAGACCGCCCCCTCGGCGCGTCACGGCCCGGGGCGGCGGCGGCGGCTGAATCAGTGCCCGGCTCCGCGCTCGGCGCTGCGCAGCCTCTCCCGTTCGCAGCCCTGTTTGGGCTCCGGGTGCTGCGCAGCGCATCGCAGCCCCGTTCACAGCCTGATTCGCACTCCGAGTACTCGGGAACCCCGTCCCTTCTGCAGCCCGGTGGCGGCTCCCGGTGCTACACAGCCCTGTTCTCACTGCCAGTGCTTGGCAGCCCTGTCCCGCTCGCAGCCAAGTTAAGGCTCCCCAGCGCCGCACAGCCCAGTCCGTACACCCGGTGCTTAGGAGCCCCGTCCCGTTTGCACTCCGGTTCTGCACAGCCCCGTTCCTATACCCGGTCCCATTTGCGGCTCAGCCCGCAGCCCCGATGCCGCCCCGCTCGCAACCAAGTGCGGGGCTCCCCGCGCCCTGCAGCCGGCCCGGGCCTCCAGAGACCGGCCCGAGCGGGATCCCTCTACCCGGTGGGAAGCCCCCGGAGCTGGGGGGAGGTACCGGGGGATCGCAGCCCTCTCCCCGGTGTGGTTGCGCTGCGGTTTATACGCTTGATCCCAGCGCAGGAGCGGGCACCCGCAACGCGTCCCGCACATAGAGCGGAGCGAAGCCCTGCACCGCCGGCTCTGCCGCTAAGGGGCAGGCAAGGGCCCGGCAGGCAGCGCTGCCGGGCACGGCTTTGGGGTATGAGCCGCAGCATCGGGCCCTACAGCCCCTGTGGGGCAGGGGGGAGCTGCACGGAGGAGGAGGAGGAAGGATGCTGACAGGATGCAGTGCAAGCAGCAGGGCTGCTCCCGGCTGCAGGCAGGGTGCATTACCTCTAAGATGCTGAGTCGAGCTGGATCTGGATGTTAAGGCAGGTTCCTCAGGCTATAATGTGCTTGAAGAGGCTCTGGGTTCAACCAGCATCACCCCGGGACAGCAGCAGTTAAGCAATAGTCCTCAGAGAAGCAGGGGTGTTGTTCTACTGAGGGATGTCTGGGCTACCCATGAGAGACAGGGCCTGGAGAAGCCGAGCTCCTCTTTAACATCAGGCTGATGAGCAAGCGTGAATTAGAAACACTTGTGAGGACCATTAGGTAAAGCACCCACCAAACTTAGCACCAGGTTCAGGGTAGCAGCAGCCTCACCTGCAGCACTGAGAGGGATCTGAGGGACAGCTGGAGCACAGAAATCAGTGCAGCTCAGTGCAGCTCATCAGCACTGCTTGGGAAGCGGATGGTGCTGAGCTTTTCACCTCCCCCGAGTGTGGTCTCACACATGGATATTAGCTTAAACCCTCTCCAAATGTTTGTGAAGGAATTGCAGTTGTCTGTGGGATGGAAGGGAAAAGCATTCTGGCTTTGCTTCCCTTGCAGCGCCATTCCTGCCTGCAGGGGAACATCCTGCCCTGCAGCAAGGCACAAGGATGCTTTGGGAAGGGAAAGTGGGACAATTTCCCATGTTTCTCCATCTGTGTGTGAGGCCCCAGCAGAGACAACAACGGGGGGGGGATAGGAAGTGCTGACCTCTGGGGGACAGACAAATCCAATATCTTGACTGGCATTTATTGTCAACTGAACAGCTATTAATAGTGCCAGGAATGGGTAAAAATAGCCTGCCCGAAGCCTTCTGGGTTAGCAGCAATGGAAAATCCATTTGCTTCCTCTAAAGCTCCTCTCAGAGTCACGCAGAGCCTCAGGACAGGAGCATTATGAGGCATTAGGCTGAGTCCCCCCCTCCAAAACCATCCTGAAACTCATCTCAGGGCACATTTCCCAGGGGCTGATGGATGATAACGGATCCACCTCAATGCGAGGCAATGGATGATAACGGATCCACCCCAATGCGAGGCAATGGATGATAACGGATCCACATCAATGCGAGGCAATGGATGATAACGGATCCACCTCAATGTGAGGCAATGGATGATAATGGATCCACCTCAATGCGAGGCAATGGATGATAATGGATCCACCTCAATGTGAGGCAATGGATGATAATGGATCCACCTCAATGTGAGGCAATGGATGATAATGGATCCACCTCAATGCAAGGCAATGGCTGTTAAAAATTCCTCCCTATTTCTGACCTGGCTGCAAATAGCCTGAGGCTTAAGCAGGGGCAGATGAAATATCACATCCCCCCCACGGGTGCCTATGCAGAGCTGGACCTCTCCTTTATGGGGTGCTTTGCTCCTCATCCTGTTTTGGAGGATCCAGGCTCTTATATGCAGCTGCTTGGTACAGCAAGAGCCGAGGGCACCAACCTCAGTGACCACAGACACCTTTAATGGCATTGAACATCAGCACGGATCAGTCCCTGGTTTCTTGCTCTTTCTCCCCCTGTTTGCACCCTCCTGGGCTTACCAAGGAATAAACCCACCCAGAGGCCATGGGGGAGTGGCTGGGGAAAGGGAATTCCATGAAAGCCACACGAACATCCCAATGACAGAACACGCGGCTCCCCAGGGGCTGGCTCGGACAAACTGTGCAGGCAGCAAAGCAGAGCTCGCAGCAGCACCAGCCTCTGCAAAATGCAGGAAGCAAAATGTACCAGGAAGCGGGATCGGGATGCATCGGCCCCGGGCAGGAGCACTGGGGGATACTCGGAAGAGAACAATTACATGAGAACATGGCTTTGGTTCCTGGGTGTGCTGCGGGGCTGGGAAGCAGCATCGCTGCAGGGCTGAGCTGGGTCACGGATGGGAACTCTGCGTTCCAGTGGTGGAAAAGCAAGGAAGGAACAGCAACTGATGCCTTTTCCACCCTGGCACATCCAGACCCTGTGGGCCATGGAGAGAACACATCCGATATGAGCTCCTTATTGCTGCTGTTAAGATGCTTCATGTCCTATCAAGGGCTTATCCCCTGTGCAGCAGCACACAGCGTTCCCTGGCTCCAGACTGGGGCTTTGCCCCTGGATACCAGTCCACTGCCTTGGCTTTCCTGGCTCTCCAATTCCTGCTTTTCTGCCCCAGGATAGGGACCCGTTCATCAATAGGACCCCTCTCCCTGTTTGGTGTATGACATCCGGAGTGCAACTTGTGACCCAGCGCATCAATCACCACCATGGGCTGTTTCCCAGTGTCTGGGATCTTATGGGACCACAAATCCTGTCGGTTGCTCTCCTGGGATGGGAGAAAGAGCTGGAGGAAGCGGGGGTAGGGAAGGGAAGGGAGGCTTTAGCTATAGCTCTTGCTCATTCCCCTGAGGAAAAGCATCTGATTAGCTCAAGCTGCAGCATCCCGGGATGCTCTTCATTCCCTATATTATTAACTTGTCTCATTTTATTAACTCTCCTTTAAGGCTGTTCAAAAGCAGCACGTAATTCACACCACAGAGATGAGATAGGATGCAGGAGTGGGCTGCTCTGTCACTGGGGACCTGGGAGGAGGGGGGATTTATTTGTCTCCTTCCCCCACCCCCTGCTTCTTTAGCATCACTTTCTGTCTCTCGGTTCCTATTAGCTTCTGGGATCTGATTAAGAGGGGATTTGGAAGCCAGAGATGTGCCTCAGATCCCCACTTCCTTGAGTCACCCAGGCAAGGGGCAGTGAGAGCTCCCTTGGGGATGCTGTCCCTGTGCCTGGAATGATGCAGCTCCCGCAGCAACTTGTGTCATGCCGTGGTCTTTGGACTTTCTGCATCTCCTCTTTTCCCATCTTTGCTGCAGAGGCCATGGATAACCATGGGACAAGAGCTCCATATAGAGCAGAACTGAGGTTTCCCAAAGCCAGAGACACCCCAGGAATTCTCTGCTCCCACTTTGCATCCCATCCTTTCACCTATGGCTCCTGCAGAGACAGCAGCATCCCGCCAGCATCTGGCATGGACTAAGGTGTTTGCATGTCCTGGACATGTCCTCAAACTCCATCACCTTCTGCTCCCTTCCAAAGAGCGACAGATCCCTGGGATTAGAGGGAAATGTCACCCGTAACCAGAGATGGGCTCGGAATACAAGGCAGAGGGGAGAGGGATGCTGAGTGTCCCCAGCGGATGCATTGCTATGGATTTAAGGAGGGTTCCCATGGAAATAGTGATGGCTGCCAGGGTTAGAGGACAGAAACAAGAGCCCAAGAGGAGGCTGGAGCTGGCACAGGGATGCAGCCGGGGGTGAGGGCTTGGAGCACGGAAGCGTTTCATGTCCAGGTCCTGCATCTCCCCCCATGGCTTTGGCTGTGGGGTTTGCTGATGCTGAGGCTGTGATTGGAGGTGTTGGGGCTGAGCCCAAATCAAGGGCTCTTGAGGCTTCCTGCCCTGATGCAGCAGCAGAACAGCACCGCAGGCTCTGGGGTCTCCTTCCCAGGGGTCTCTGGCTGCTCTGCCTCCCTCCTGTGACCCCCATTCACTTGTGGCTACCCCATCCCAAGGCCAGGTTGGACACAGGGGCTTGGAGCAACATGCTCCAGTGGAAGGGGTCGCTGCCCGGGGCACGGGTTGGGATTGGATGAGCTTTAAGGTGCCTTCAACCCAAATCATTCCATGCTCCTGTGCTCCTATCAGTGAAAGCATCTCGATGCTGAGGCCACCCAGGAGCAGGGACACGTCCACAGAGGACCTGCACTTGGTTGCGACCACAAGTAACCCCACTCCTGTGTTTGCTTTCACCCAGGGGAGGACGGCCACTGGCCCTTATGTGACAAACAAACCCCATAGCCAGGAACAAGGATCAACACATGGCGCAACCCGGGCAGCAGCGCTGAGTCTGCACTTCTGCTATAGGGCAAGATGGAAGGAAACGGGGGGCTCCGGGGCTCCTGCACCCATCCCAGTGCTGAGATTGAACCCACACACAGCCACTGGTAACCAGGGGAGATGTTTGTCTGCCTACAGCTGGGATTTGGTGCAACAGCAAAGATGAGCTTTGAGCATTCAGGGACAATGGCACTGGAAGGGGCAGTTTGGGCACTGATTTGCCCAGAGAAGCTGTGGCTGCCCCATCCCTGGCAGTGTTCAAGGCCAGGTTGGACACAGGGGCTTGGAGCAAGCTGCTCTAGTGGAAGGTGTCCCTGCTTGGAGCTGGAGGAGCTTTAAGGCCCCTTCCAACCCAACCCAGGCTGGGATTCCATGGTTCTATGACTGTTTTATCAGGGACCCCTTAATCCAGAGAAGGCAGACAGGAGACACACCAGGACTTACCTTTACAGGGGAATAAACCACTCCTCCCTATCCCTGCAGCGCAGGGAAAGCAGCCTGAGCTTTAAATACTCACAAAGAAATGCAATGGGAAGAACACCCCAATAGGAATCTGCTTCCAGGTGGGAAACCCCCAGCGTTGGAGCCCAAATCAACGCCTGGGGGCAGGACCAGGATTTGTCCCGCCTCAGCAGAGCAGGGATTGAGCCACATGGCAAGCTCCTGCTCTGGGGTCTGTGGCTGCAGGCACCTCCCATGGATGCTCAGAGGATGCTTCAGAACATCCCCAGCGCTGGGAGAGCTGCAGCAGCCCATGTCCAACATTCCCACTGCCCTTCACATCATGGTCAGGGCCAGCGGAGGGATGACATCCATCCAACACTGCCCTCCACCCGGGGGCCTTTACGCACGGAGCTCCCACCATGAGCCAGAGGACAAGTTCCGAGGCTGTTTTCTTTAGCTCACACACTCAAAGGCCGCCGGGACGGCCCAGGGTGCAGCCACGCTGCGCCGCTTCCTCCTTGGGGCTCAGCTCCGAACAGGAATCACAGGAATGTGCTGCTTTTTCCATGCCGTGGTTTATTCCAGTGAGGAGCTGTTTACTGAGCCCGGCTCCTCTCTGAATCAAGCACAGCCTGGGTTGGGTTGAAGGGAGCTTAAAGCTCATCCAGCTCCAAGCAGGGACCCCTTCCACTAGAGCAGCTTGCTCCAAGCCCCTGTGTCCAACCTGGCCTTGAACACTGCCAGGGAT
>WYDI02032488.1:27860-109129 GCA_009867235.2 Psittacus erithacus | reverse complement strand
TACCGTAGCCTGCCGGGGCAAGGGCAGATATGATGAACAGTCGCGAGACGTCCACAGGGGCGTGAGTGAGCCCCTGTGTGGTTCTGGGTTGCTGTTTGGGTTTAAACCACAGCACCATGTAGAGATCATACCAAAAGCTGACAGCTTCTTTAATTGACTGCATACACAGCTATCACAGAAAGGTTTTTTCTTCTAAGCCCCCTCTGAGTAAACCAGGGAAGAGTGTTATCACAGTGCTGAATAATTGAATAGAGCATTAAGGTTTCCCTTTACAGCATGGGGAAAAGTAATTGTGACAAATGCTGGCAGGAGCTACTTCCTACCCACATCAATGGGCCTATATTCTCTGGAAACTATTATTTTCACTCTTCCTTCAGTCTCCCTGTTCAGTAACAAAGCTTATAATTTCTCTCTTTGTTTACCCTGTTAATGGTAGCTGCTGCCCCTTGTTGTGATTGTTACAGGACTATTCTTTGCGGTATTTTTGTGCTGGTGCATCAATGGTTTTCTTTATGCTGTAGTCTCGCAAGAGCCTTGTCAACCTCGAAAGCAACACGTGGAGACATATCTGCATAATACCATCAATATATATTGTCAGGCAGGTCCTTTAACAGTTATGCATCTCTTTCAAACACAGTTCACAAAGGTAGAAGTCTCTGGATATTGAGTACCATTTATTTAGACTCTCACATTCATCTCATTGCCAGTGTTAACAACATTTCTGTTAAGTAACAAATACCAAATAACCTTTCAGAGATGAGGTACTACACATATTGTGTTTCATGGCCTATATTTAGGTAGCTGAAAAGATTCTTTCAGCGATGACCAAATAATGTTCCCGCGGAGATTTCAGAAACTTCTTACATAAAAAGGTAATAGTAGAAATGAATACACTATTATACAAAAATTTTTGTCCTGCCACCTTCATTATCTCATAAAGAATCCTTTATATCACTAATATAACAACTAAGTTGTTCATGTATTTTCTTTTAATTAGTTGTTGCAATAGTTACTAATGGCAGAATTGATGCCACTTGCAGTAACATTGCAAATACAGTTCTAGACCTATTTAGATTACAGAATATGCAAACAGCAGTACTTGTAAGATTTATGCCCTCTACACTTCCACACAGAGGGTAAAGCATGATGCATTTAACGAAGATAGATGTAAGTAAGCCAAAATAATGAAAAATTGGAAGAGGCTATTGCCATCTTTCACATAAAGTTTTCAATTATATACTCAATTTTCAGCAGTACAGGAAAGTTTCTTTGGCTTTCAGTTTCCACACTATCAAGGTAAGAAGAGAATCAGAAGAGATAATATAGGAGAGAAGTAAATAAGAGTAAGTACCATAGATAATGTTGTTGCAGAGGGAAGAAAAACTTATGAATAATATTATGCAGTGTGTCCCCTTGTCCTCTCAAAAGTTGAAGCGAATCACACCAAGATAAGAAAGTTTATTTCACTTTCTGACTATTGAGCAAAAGCAACAAGTAATGGCTACCAGCCTGGTGAGTCCTGACAGAGCTTTTTCTGCAAACTCCACTGAAATAAGCTGTATAAAAAAGTCACAGCCAGTCTCAGAGAAGCTGAAAGAATTGCTGATGAGGATTACACATATCTTCGTGCTGTCTCAAGAGCGAAAACAAAACAGATGTTCATCTGAGTGACATGTTGTGAATTTTGCAGGCGAAAGAAAAATCAATTAGAAGCCTTTTTTATTCTAGAAATCTGAGCTGAAGGAAGCTAAAAAACAGAGTGGGATGGAGCAGAATTATCACCTTTTTGATTTATTGAGGTTCTGAGTTCCACTAATGCAGAACTAATTACAGCAGAAGTAGCCTAGCCGGGCAATTAATTCATAACAGGAAAGAGTTTGCTTTATCCAGCTGGATTTTTTTAATCCAAAGCCACTCTTGACACAGTTTCCACAAAAGCATTCTTTCTGTGTCTTACTGACTTCTGTAATTTGGCAGCTGCGTAGAATATCACAAAATACTTAAACATTTTTTAGTCTGAAGTATGGATTTGATGGCTCTACCTTTCACTGTCATGAAAGCTATTTTTTTTCAACTGCATGAGAATTTACTTCTCAAAGCCACTGGCAATTGCTTTTTCAGGCTCTCTCAAAGCTTGCTTCGTTTGTTTTATATTGCAGAAAGCTCAATATTACTAAGTCAATTCAAAGTTGCAATAGCCCCCCCAAGCCCTGTCCCAGTGTACCATTGCATACTTCCTTAGTTGTGAACATACGTTGATCATTGTTTACAAGAAAACCACACTGTCCCAAGATATTTTTGAGAAGATAGCCCTCAGAGACACCTGTGTCCTTAAAATACATATATCTCATGCCATTATTTTATGATGCACACCTGCTTATTCAGAAGTCCGATCACAGGCCTTGACACATTTTTATACTATTTAAAGAGACAATATAATACCACCTGATTGAAATCTGTGGGTAGTTAAAGTTTGTGAGCAGTGGCAGGACTTAGCAATAGTGTTGACAATAGTTTGCAAGCAGCGGCAGGGCTTGACAATGGTTAGCAATAAGCAGCAGGCCGCAGTAGGCCAAAGGTTAGGGTGAGCTAAGGACGCCCTAGAAAAGTAAAACTGCTGAAGCTAGGAAGTCAGCAAAAGCAAGAACAAGGGACAAAGACATCAGGAATGAGGAGGAAACCTTGAGATAGGGAGCTAGTCCTGAGCTAAGAAACTAAGTAACAATGCAAGAACAATGGCAGCCTGAAAGCTTTACACCAATCAGCAGCTTGTAACTAGGGGCGTTTAAGCTAGAAGCAGCACTGATCTTGTATAAATGACCCAGTGTAACTACAATAAAATGACGCTTTGCTTGCATCAAGCTGAGTCCCATCTCTCAATCGCGGCAGAAATCCTTGTATTATGAGCTTCACTCCTCTTTCCCATGTTTATTGCTGCAGATAAGATTGAGCTTTAAGAAATTAAAGCTAATTTTATGATATATGAACAGTCAGACTCAACGTACTATCATATAACTATGGATTGAGCTGGTAATTCAATAGTTAAATGAGTCAGAAGACTTCACGGTCCTGGAGAACTTTCTTTCAGAAAGCTTCAATGTCTTTCTTCCACTAAGGGATCTTGTATCCTTCTGATTTTCTATTCTTATGCCGACCTAATTATTACCATATATTATGAAGCATGACTGTAGGAAGGTTATAAAGCAGGTGAATATATTTTGAATGCCATTTTGTTAAACAATTTACTCAAAATTTTACTAAAAATGCACAATGTTTATAATATATTCAAAGGTATTTTAATTTAGTCACTTTGCACTACGTGACGTTATTAAGGAGACAATTCAATATCATAGTTTTCTTTTGTTGTCAGCATATCATTATGATGTTTACAATGCACTAGAATTCAAAATGTCATGAATACAAGCATGATACATAGCCAAATTTAGCCTCTATTTTGTTTATCTGTATTGAAATATGTTAAATTACAAAAATGTAGTATCAAGCCAAGTTAGAGGAAAGAAAGGCCTAAATCCTGGGGCTGTGCTAATGGTTATGGAGAGCAGGTACCAGCAGATGCCAAAGTTATCATATATCCAAGAATAATTATTTTGACAAAATTACTACATATGTGTTTTCAAAACCCAACCAGCTCATTTACAGCTATTGTAGGCTGCTCATAGACAAGCTTGATTCAAGCACCATGGAAGTGATACCAATCTATCACCTGGCTTTCACTGTCCAAAGCAAATAAGTCAGGTAGAAGGAGCTGGAGAAAATCTCCTGTAGATTTTTGGTACTTAGGCCAGACCACTGATTCACATACATGAAGCACTGAGGAAAAAATCTTACCCACCAGTCTGTGAGGTGCAGACTCATCATACAGAACACCTGGAACATAACATAAGGTGTTGAACACCTCAACAAAACATGCCCAGCACAATAAACTTCAAAGAATGAAGAAGCCATGGGTATAACAAGACAGGCATACACCGTATGCATATCAAAATCATATCAAGAAGAAAAGGTCTGCAGAGAACTAGACCTACAGTAGTGAGTATAGTAGATTTCTATAGTAGTGAAGCACTAAGATTAAAATAATCATGTAAGATATAGTCATGTTTTTAAATGTATAAGAAAGTAGTACAAGATATCTCATGTTTTATAGAAGAAAAAGCTTATGTAAGCAAAATAGGACACAATATAGAAACCATATACACAGAATTTACTAAAAAATTATAAGTTGCATATATGAGTGTCATAATCACTGAACCATGCAGTTAACATTGATAAAAATACATTTTGCTAATAGTGTGGGTTTGAATCTATAGAAAATTTGGTCAGTTAGCCCATTAACTTCTGTAGGCATCTAATCAAGTGCAAAATGTGTCCTATTGCACAACCTGCAGAGTGAAAATCCATGTATATTTTTATACATTGATAAATCCGGAAAATTCTCTGTAGCAATTAATTATATGCAGTGTGTGTCTTTCCCTTTAAGCGGACTCAATGGCTTCCTGGTTACTTATTTCACTGGTATATAGCTTACATGCGTTAAAATGTCTTTTAGATCCTTTCCTGCACATTGTACAGGTGTTGAAAAATCAAGATGGGAAGGAGGTGGGGTAGCAGGAAGCACATGACTTTGGGTGATTGTGCTCAGTTTACAGGGCTCAAAGAAAAAGTTGAGACCAACTTTGCAACAGCAAAAAACAAAAATGTTTTGGTTGCATACAACATTGTGAAGGAAACTAAACAAATATTTCTTGATGAAAACTGATAGGGGAAGGTTAAAGGAGCTACCTAAATCAGACTGTAAGAATGGATGTTCCCATGAGGGAGTAAAAAAATTAATATTTGAAGATAATTATATTCTTTACTTTATTGCAGTGAGTAGAAAAAGATGGCTCTGTCCAGGAGGGTGGTATCTGAGTAGAAAAGACTTGATGATGGCAAAAAAGCAGGCATATATCGAGGGCATATGATACAGGCCATTAACAAATACCCTAAATAGCTATTCTCTGGTAGACATTGTCAAATAAAAGTTGAAAGGTATCCAAAATATCTTTAGAGCATTTAACTGCAAATTATGTATGTATGCATAGAAAATCATTTTGCCAAAGTATTAAAGTTACAGTTCTAAACAGTTAGATACAGTAATTATTGGGGCAAACACTCTAACTTTAGCAACCATTTATACATATTCTTGTCACTACTTACTGGTCAAAACTAACAGACAACAAAACACAAACCCCCCCAGTCACTGTGGTGAGGTACAAAGCCATAGCACGCACTCCCTGCTGCTTCACAGCAAACCACCACACAAGATCATCTCGTGCTACTTCCACAGGTGCGCTACCACAAGCAAGCTACAGCACAAATACCACTGTAAACAAACAGCAGTATAACACAGAAAGGTGAAGATGAGGGCCAGAAACTGAGGACAACTGGTTTAAAGGACTATTAGGGAAAGAAAAAGTACTGGCAGTATCTCTTCAGTCACATTCAGTCCTACCATATGTGTTTGTTTTCATAAGATGCTCTCAAGGCTATTTTACATTGCTTAGCATAGCAGTTTAGCAGATTCATTGAGTAAATATTATTAGGAAAATAACTACACATTAAATTTGTAGAAATAAATTATTTCAAATATGTAGTACATATAACAGATGGAGTTACTATTTGTTATCACCTTGTCCCTCACAACCCAATACTGGGCATTTGACATGAAAACTTACAACTCAGCCTCTCTGAAACATATCTGAGCCAAAAGAAGTCAATTGCTGCACCTGACTCTATAAACCACTAATGAAAACTTAAAAAACCTTGTTCTTGTAAAGCCTGAGCCATCTGAGGTAAGAAGAACCAGCTGAGAAGGTGCATAATTAATATGATAGAGACAGTTGATTTATGACTTACCTTTCAGAAAAGGATACACAGCCTCCTCAGTTATCTCCACAGCAAAAAATTAAAGATATAGCAATACAGTGGCTGCTCAGGTTTTCTTTTCTTGTTAAATTTGGGAATATTTTCTCATTGCAGCAATGACTGAAGGTTTGTCCTGTTGCTTTCTTTCCCAAGAAGGTACATGTCATAGGCATCCTTTTAAATGGATCCATTAAAAATGCTCAACTTTCAGACTGCTTCAGTATTACAAATAAACTGGATACACCTGAGCAGTTATATATCACTTTTCACAATAATTCATGCTGAATATGCCTGAAAAGTAATCGATACTCTCCCTATTCCTCACATTTCAAAATAGGCACATATGTGTATTTAAGTGGCATACTTGGTGCTCTCGAGGTTTTTTATTTTCATAGGTGACTAGAAACTCCAGATTCATTCACCTTTCATTTAGATCACTGCTTTTCAATCTTTTTCAGCTGTGAAAACACATAACATTTTTCCAGCACAGTCCTAGGCCTCAAATACCACTAGCTTAAGCCCTACATGTTTAAGAAAGCCTATGTCGCAAATTATTAGGAAGCAATCCTGTTTTCCCCAGATATAAGTACCTGGCCTCATAATCTTCTGAGATACTGTCTGAACTCTGTGCCTGAAACATAGATTTCAGCCCATCTGTATACAAACCTTGAACAGAGGAACTGCTTTTGTTCCCACTCTAAATGTAAGGGCATGACCAAAGTAGTGTCAACCTGAAATCAAGGGCAATGGCTTCTGCAGGATCTGATAAGGTAAAGTTAGGACTGTACTGAGACCAAATTTAGCGCGTGTTCTTACATGATTTTACCTCCTGGGCCATGATATTTTGGAAAATAAATATTGCTTCAGTGTATTCACAGAATCATAGAATAGTTAGGGTTAGAAAGGACCTTAAGATCATCTGGTTCCAGCCCCCTTGCTATGGGCAGGGACGCCTCGCACTAAACCATGTCACCCAAGGCTTTGTCCAACCTGGCCTTGAACACCACCAGGGATGGAGCATTCACAGCTTCCTTGGGCAACCCATTCCAGTGCCCCACCACCCTTACAGGAAAGAACTTCCTCCTTATATCCAATCTAAACTTCCCCTGTTCAAGTTTTAACCCATTACCCCTTGTCCTGTCACTACAGTCCCTAATGAAGAGTCCCTCTCCAGCATCCTCATAGGCCCCCTTCAGATACTGTAAGGCTGCTATGAGGTCTCCACGCAGCCTTCTCTTCTCCAGGCTGAACAGAATTGAATGATGTTTTGGATAAAGGTTATGCCTAAAGCTGAAATAGACAAAAGGGAATAAAAAGGGGTTTTGGTAAATTCAGAAATGTATATTAGGGTTTAGGTTGAGTTTGTACTTAGCCAGAAGCGGTGTTCAATTTGGCTACAATCAATGGCAGCAAGGGTAATCTTGGACTTAGGGCAGCTGAGAAAAGAATGCCTAAACTTGGGATATGGGCTAGGGTCCAGATCTCAACAAGTTCAAATAATGTATACTTAGATATCAGTATCACAGGGGTCGCTAGACTAGATTTAGTCTAGTGCTGGGTCAGCAGCCTTAATTTATTATGAGTGATGCAATATATCCATATCAACAATCAGGTTAGGATAATTATTACGTTTTTGGGAAACAGAGCACATTTGCCTATATTTTACACTGTCTAGAAATGCAAATATTGATTGAGCACAGATGCAAGCAAGGGTCTGAAACCTGTGCTCGGTATTTGGCTGAAAGGAATAATTTTCCAACATTAATGAACAAGTTAAATCTTTAGAGTTCAAAGTCCAATAGAGTTAAGAGTTTAATTCAATAGGATCCCATGGCCTATATCTAAAAGGACTGCTGGGCTAGCAATTCTGGGCACGTGTACAATATTAGGGTAGCAGGGGTTAGGATTACTGGGATTATTTATCCACACTGCCAAAGGGGTTTATGGATAATTAATTCCTATGCAAATTATGACGCTTTCCTGTTTGCGTAAGTATATTATATGTGGGGAAGCAACAGCTGTGTTTGGGCTAACAGCATCTGACAGACTGGAGTCAGACCTGACTTAGAAGAAGCCACCCGGATTGGTTTTGTGGTCATACAGGAAATAATTTCTCTTTGCAGAGCTCTTGGCTGAGCTTTTGCACCTCTTTTTGGTTTAATCTGACTCTAATCTTTTTTTTCATCCTGTAAAGTGAACCTATTAGGTCCCAACTTAAATATAATTCCTGGGCAAATCAGTATATTCAAGTTCATAGAATCATGGAATAGTCAGGGTTGGAAAGGACCTTAAGATCACCTAGCTCCAAACCCCCTACCATGGGCAGGGACACCTCACACTAAACCATGTTGCCCAAGGCTCTGTTCAGCCTGGCCTTGAACACTGCCAGGGATGGAACATTCAGTGACTGACCGCCCTCACAGTAAAGAACTTCTTCCTTATATGTAACCTAAACTGCCCCTTGTCCTATTGCTACAGCCCCTAATGAAGAATCCCTCCTCAGCCTCCTTGTAGGCCCCCTTCAAATTCTGGAAGACTGCTATGAGGTCTCCACTCAGATTTCTCTTCTCCAGGCTGAACAGCCCCAACTTTCTCAGCCTGTCTTCATATAGCAAGTTGGCAAGTGGCTTATAAGAAATGCAGGAGAGCACAAGTGGTGTAGGAATGCAAGCAGGTAAAGAAAGCTTTTTCAGTTTGTTAGCTGGACAATTGTTGAAAGAAACATTTATTTCACTAGAAAAGGCATCACATTTTCCATGAAATGAAACGAAAATGTTTCTCTGTGATTGAAATTTTTCTTTCAACCGACAATGAAACTCCCTCTATTAATTATCCAAAAATATACACATTCAGTTTAGGTAGAACAATGTGTTTCATTCGATATGAAGCTAGGCAACATAAAGCAATTGCAGAATACTTGTTTTCCTAATTCCTTATTATATTTTTCAATCTTAGGGCTATTTTTATTTTAAAATGCCATTTTTAAATGAGAAGAAAAAGAAGGCACCTCACTCTGCTGGTGACGTCAATTGGCTTATCTTAAGTTTCATAAACATCAAATCTTAAATTGACAAAAGCAACAGAAAACTTGGAATAACCGGTTCCATATGTTGGATCTCTGGCTTTTGTTAGATTTCATAACAGCACTGAAAAATGTTTGTGGTAGGGGGTGGTTTTGGTTTGGTTTTTTTTTAAACATATGATATTGTTGCAACCATTTCTCTAACTATGACCTTGATTTTTAATAGTCATATTTTGGCGCATCAAGACAAGCCATAATGGGATACCCTTAGACTCAGATATATTTAGACCAATATAGTTACATGCAGGTATCTTGATAAATTCAAGCTCTCATCAGTAATACACGGCAGAAGAGATCCGTTCACCTTTGTCAATTTCTGTGCAGCCAGATTGTGGCAAATTTTCAAAAACTGAAATTTTTTATGAACTATATGTTTTAGTTCAATCACAGCCATAGGATATAAAGCAAGAATTTATTTATGTAAATAATAATTTCTGTAATGCAAAAGGTCACACTAAGATTATTGTTAGTCACTTGCAACCTTAATGCCTACAAATTTATGAATCTCTATTTGAAGCCTTTGTGAAAAAGAAGACTAAGATGAGTACTGTGACTTATACACTGAGTAGTTTCCATTTTCATTCCTGGTTTAAGGCCACATTCTGGGTTATTTCTGCTTCAGCTAGTATAAATAAATCAAATAGATGGCAAAATCTTGCATTTAAATAAGGGATTCATTTAAGATTTTCAGAACTCTAAGCAGGTAAAGAAGAGTTCAGTAAGAGTTAGGGAAGAGATGTGCCCTTTACTCTGCGAGTGGTGCAGAAAAATGCATTTTGTACCTGTGTATTGGTGGGTACATACATGTATGCACATTTCACTTCTATGAATGTTAAAAATATTTTGTCTGTATTGAGTAGGCCAAATGCTTGAAGTTGAAAACACTTATGACTCAGTCAGTACTGGATACAGCAGTTCTATATCACCAAAGACTCCAGACAGCAATTTTTTCCTGAGGGATTCAGAGATCGAAGGGGTATGTTTAATCTGGGGCACACTTTCTTTCCATCCAACTATTTATTACTATACTATCCAATATTATACCATAATACTTTGCATAGTGCCTGAACATAGTCCATGAATTTTGACAATTAAACTCTAGTCTGATTACTTGTTTGAAACTTATTTTCATGACAGTAATATCCGTAGATGTGTAATTCCTTTCTTCATGAGATTTGTTCTGGATGTACATTCTTCTAGAACTAATCTCATAGTTTTTAATTTAAGCTTGTAAGCCAAGTCATGTTGCCCATAAGGTTGAAATAAATCAAGCAAAAGAGTTTTGTTTTTTGTTTGTTTTTTTTTTTAAGCCAGATTCCAGCATTAGGTCTAGCGATATTTTGTCCAGCAAATGGATGAACAGTGAACTGAAATGGAGAAAAAATTGCGCAATGAATTATTTGGATTAACTTCTTCAACACAAATGATGATCTTACATAAGGACAATTCTGTGCTAAGAACAGCTCGGCTAAGTTCCAACATTTTCACTATCACTAGGTTTAGTGGGAAAGGGAAGAAACGTCAAATGCTCAAACAGTTCACCCGAGAAAGGAACATGAACTACTGCCTTTGACTGAGAATACACTCCGTTTCCTCTAAACACAAACTCACTAGCAAGAAACAATAATTCTTTCAAAAAATTCAACAACTGTCTTTCACTCATTGTTAAGACAGAAATTTTGTTACAGAATTTGGACATTTTCAGAGGTAGTTCAATTGAGATTAAGGTATCTTTTCCAATATACTGTCGACACACTTCTTTGAACTTGACTTACTGAAGCATGAAAATGTACATGGAATGTCTGTGTTCAATATCACTTATTCCCAATTCTCTAACTCAGAAATCACTGCTTAATCAATCCAAAGCAGAGAGAAAATCCATTAGACTGACAATCAATGGCTGTATATCGTCTTCAAATAAAGCCTGTATTTAAGACATCATTTCAAACTAAATAAACATTAAGTCCTAAAATGATATAATCAGCAAACATTTATTCACCAGAAGTGTATCAAAGCCACAATTTGGCATAACCAAATATATTTGCTATTTACAAGATGATGTATGTACATTGGGAATATTCACCTTGGCAGACAAATGAGAAGGTGAAATTGAACACTTTAATACTTTTCATACGCTTGTTGCAATAAAGAGTAGATTTTGAAAATATCTTCTAGAGTTGCCACAATATTTCATTTATGCAGGTACAGTGAGAGTCTGTTGCACACCTGTACAGAGCAAAGTTCTGACATTGTATTTGTTATATTTCCACTTCTGACAAATAGGGGAAACTTACAAATTCTATCTAACTTTGGTAACTATGACTTGCTTAAATTATATGAATAGCACTTGAGAAGAACGTGAAAATCCCCAAATAAAAGGCAAATTGGAACAGGTTACCCAGAGAAGTTGTGAATGCCCTATCCCTGGAAGTGTTCAAGGCCAGGTTGGATAGCGCTTTGAGTAACTTGGTCTAGTGGAAGGTGACCCTGCCCGTGGCAGGGAGTTTGAGAGTTTGGAACTGAATGATCTTTAAGGTCTCTTCCAATGTAAACCATTTCATGTTATGATTCTATGGTATTTTGCTTCGAAAGCGTGGCATTACTCTACTGCTGTCTTCCACATAGAATTTGCTAGGATAAACTAACAGTCAGCTATCAAGTTAAGCCCCCTTGATGCCAAGTGTCAGTTAGCAAAAACAATACAATCCTATATCTTGACATTAATCTGCACTGGTTTTTATCCTCAGATCTCAAAACAAGCCAATGAGCTGCCAGCTATCTGACAGCTGCAAGTGTCTCCTGCATGAATGTGTACTATGGGCTAGATTCCTATCTCTGTTACAGCAGTAACAATAAAAGGTCTCTTAGTAAACAACATCAACATAAAAGAAGTGCACCAACTCTCTATGGTAAAATTACAAATAGAACCTATGTTTACTGCATAAATACAGGGGAAAAATGAAAGCATAATTTTGTGTGTGTAAATATTCAAAATTTTACACTTAATGACTTAACCATCCAATTAAATATATGAAGAAACTATCACACTCCTTTCCAAGTGACCAGGAAACACCACTCAATTTTTTAAAATTAATTATACTGGTTCTGGTTCAGTAAAGCATTTGATTTTATATACAAATGGTGTGACTTGATTATTTTGAGTCTAAAGAGCTGACAAAGTCATCTTTTAGGAACCTGATTTTCATTGTCAACGACAGCTGACTACCTACATTCAGCAGCTGCCTTGCATTAAAACTCCCGCTTTCACTCTCTACCCCGGAGGTCTAACAATTCAACGTATTTAAGTACGCCCCCTTATGGTCTGTTACAACATGGCATCGTAATGCTTTGCATTCCTCTTGATTACATGTTAGAATCTCACCTACGCACCATATATATATATAATCAGAGTTAAGCTAAGCCTATAGCATTGCAACTCATCTTAGCAACTGTTTTGTTCAGTAAATCTGTGATAACAGAAGTCTGCAACTGCAGAAAGTATGTTGATATCCTTATCTGAAAAGTTACTCAACCAGTGAAATACAGTTAACCAATCCCTTCACTTTTTACTTCCAACTTACCTTCGCAAAACACACTGAAATTTAACAGCAATGCGATTTCACCACCTTTGTGCTGTGTCAGCCCAGCAAAGTGCTCTTCCGTCTTGCAAAGTCTTCAGAATTCAGTTGGTAACTTCAAAGAAAGGCAAGTGCTAACTTCTCACAGAAGATCCTGTAATGTTAAGCAAAGTACATGAAAGATTAAGATCCTCTCTGAAAATAAACAGCACTTTATATGATTCAAGTTCTTCTCCCTGAACTTTAACGGAATAGTTCTGGGGTCATTTTGATAAAAGTTTGCTGAAAGGCATCCTTTCTGATAGTGCTTTTATCTTTGCTTACTCAGTTTAGAAAAATGAGGGGGCTTATCTGTGATGGATTTGCAATATAAATATCTAAACAAAATAATCAGATTAACAATTTTCTGCAGTATATTTTGTGACAGTGAATGATAAAAGAAAATATGTGTTTAGAAGATTTATTAGAACACTCAAAGTGTGCGAACAGCCCAACAGATGCAATTCACTGAGGAATTAGACAAAAAACTACTAATATGCCCCCACCAAAAAATAAGCCTCAAAACATTCAAAAAGTAGTTCCCAGTACCATTTTAATCTCCTCTGGGAGCAAAGAGAGAATCTAAAAATCCATTGTCTATAAGCACATTAAAGGACACACAAGAATCAAACAGTCAGCTCTATTCAAGAAGCTCACTTGGTTTTGCTTTCCGAGTTTCCAAAGTCATACCCACAAAATAAATTTTTCTGTTAAGTAAAAATGTTACAAGTAGGTCTTAAAGAAAGTGACTACCTTCTGAAGCAGGAGGGTTATTCCTGTCAACTTTTCTCCTAAATTCTTCTACTCCTAGGAAGATACCAAATATCACTGAAAGTTTATATGAAATGCTACATTTCAACTTTACTCTGAGATGGACTGTGTTTGGACAGAGTCTACTTTTGTAGGACGGATGCTTTACAATTCTTCTATATGAGGTTGCACAGAAATACTTGTAAGAGTTTCTAAAGCTGAAGTTAGTAGTCAAAACTAATTGTATTTTCTTACTAGTTATAGGAAGTACAGGCAATGATGTTTGTGTTAGAGTATTAAATGCCATAAATACAAAGGCTATGCCTTTCAGACAGGGTGAACTAAGAAAGCAAGCAGCTTTTCCACAACAAAAATCACCTTATTGTTGAGATGTTTCTAATCTTTCAAAAGAGGGACAACCCCCAGCTACCACAGGCAGTTTGCATTCTCATGGCAGACAAAATTACAGAAATTCAGAGGAATAAAGGGAAGCAGAAAAATAATCCTTATTAGTATACTGCCTTACATCAAAATGAGGGGTCTTTTTCTTCAAACAGGTTTCTGTCAGTAGCAGGGCAGAAGTCAGTCTTTCAGAGAGCCAGCCAAAGCTGGCCACCACATGCCTCCTAGGATATACCTTGCCCTCTCAGAAATTCATAACCCGAGTTGTGCAGGAGTGATGTGTTTCAACCTACTTTTGTTTCTTGACACTTGATACTTGAGAAGCAAGTATGTCTGCTCTCAAGTTTCCTCAGATACAGACAAGAAATCTGAAGGAGACTAACCTAAGAAAACCCCCACAAAAATATTTCATTCTTTCTGGCCTTGCTCTCCTGCTGCTCTGCTCTTACAGTGTTGACTCACAGGGGGTTTGCATGCTGTGAGAGAGACAGCAAGAGGTAAGAAGGCTGAGTGCAGTTCACCTATTGTGAGAATAAGAAGGAAAATGAAAAAATTATTTATAGTATTCCCTGAGTTCAGTCCATCCAGAGCAGAATCTGTATTGACTCCTTCTCTATGCAAAATAGTTTTCAGCACTGCAGGCTTCCTATCCCTCAATTAAAGCATTGCTCAAACCTGCATTAATTTATCAAGCTGTGCTAGATAGTTATGGGGGAAAAAAATAGATCCCCAGTAAGGAAAGAAAGTATTTAATGAGTAGGTGATTGAGTGGCTTTTCAGACGTAAATCTCAAAACTACTTGGTAGCTATTGTCCTTTATATGTGATTGAGCTTTCTTTAAAAACAAAAACATGACTCTAGAAGCTGATGTAAGCACTCGTAAACTGTCAGTAGAAATTCAAAAGCTGAGATAGCAAGGTAGACAACACTGATGGCATCATCTCTGATGTGATAGGAACACTGGATCAGAATGCCTCCAGCACACACTGTGATAGAGTGATAACTTTAAATGATAAAACCATTTCCATGCCTGTAAACCAAACTAAACTAAGGTCAGCCACCCAAGTCAACAGGAAAGAGGAGAAACAAACTACAGTTATAAACAATTTCACAATGACATAATCTGTAATGAGCTATAAGCCATAGGCTGTGCCTTCTCATTTTGTCAGTAAAGGTATATCAGGGCCAGAGTATTCTCCCATAGGTTTTGCGTTCACATGTATCAGTCACACATACAGAACATTAAGTGCTTTGGTTATGAACTGGGGTATAGCTGACTTAAGTCATCACTGCATCATCTGATTTGTAACTTCTGACCCAGAGGATCATAGAATCATAGAATAGTTAGGGTTGGAAAGGAACTTCAGATCATCTGGTTCCAACCCCCCTGCCATGGGTAGGGATATCTCACATTAAACCATGTCGCCCAAGGTTCTGTCCAACCTGGCCTTGAACACCGTCAGGGATGGAGCATTCACAGCTTCCTTGGGCAACCCATTCCAGTGCCCCACCACCCTTACAGGAAAGAACTTCCTCCTTATATCCAATCTAAATTTCTCCTGTTTAAGTTTCAACCCGTTACCCCTTGTCCTGTCACTACAGTCCCTAATGAAAAGTCCCTCTCCAGCATCCTTATAAGCCCCCTTCAGATACTGTAAGGCTGCTATGAGGTCTTCACGCAGCCTTCTCTTCTCCAGGCTGAACAGCCACAACCTTCTCAGAAGGTCTTCATATGGGAGGTGCTCCAGTCCCCTGATCATCCTCGTAGTCCTCCTCTGGACTTGCTCCAACACAATCATTCACCACTGAAGGAAAACAGAAGGCTTCTATTTCTACTGCTGTTCAGTTTATTGTCTTGCAAGCCCAGTAATGGAGCGCATGGGAAATCAAAAGCAGGAAAGGATGTGACTAAAACCATAATTGAGATAGTCTCCACCTGAGTAGTAGCTCATCCTTTACATTATCTGATAAAACAGCAGTGTTCTTAAATACATCAACATTACATAAATCAATTATACTGGAAAGTGAAGAAGGCATTTTGCACCAGAAAGTCTTGCTGTAAATAAAGCTTAGCCAGTGCATTTATTTCCTACATTGCTTCAAAGTACATTCATCATTTGAGATATATCATTCCCATGACAATGGGATCACAAAGAATCATGGTATAACAATGTTAACCCAAGCAGACAGAATGTCAGCAGTGTCAAACTGGCAAATGTATCATTTAGCCAGAGATCAAGAGGGAAAATCTGAAGCTCAGAAATACAACATTTATAACAATGTCAATAGATAGATGCATGCTGAACACCTCATATCTACATCCTTAAAAAGCTTATCAGAGGAATGTTTATGACACACAAGAGCAGCTATTACTGGAGTTTTCTCCATTTGGTTGCAATATGCATGGATATTGAGCCCAGAATTCCCTAGCATATTCCTTAGAAATAGCAAAAATCTTGAGATATACTTTAATGGCACTTTTTGTCATGCAAAACACACTAAAGTATCAGTTAGCTACTATCCTCATTCCCACTAATTCCAACTGGTACCACAAAACTTCCCTTTGGTACATCCCATGTCATTATTCACTCTCTACCTAATTGTATTTAGAAGACCCAGCATTTTTCCAGTAGGAAATAAATATTTCTTTGGAAATAAACATAATTAGCATGACTTCTGCCTTTGGAAGAGAAAAGAATAACAACTGAAATAACTCTGTACTGTCATCAATTCATACTGCAACAGCCAACTTTGGCACTGTGCAAAAAGTATACATGTGAGAATAATCAGCTTTTCTTGAGTGTCTCTATGACAAATGAACTGGAGATGCAAAAGATATGGAAGGAAGGTTGACAAAAACAAAAGCTAGTTAACAGGAAAAATGGAAAACTAATTAACATAGTCATAATAAATTCTGACTGTATGCAGCATAAAACCATAGAAAAATCCTCCAGATTTGGTGTGGGAAGAATTTGACACTGAATCCTTGCTCCTTCCATATCTTTCTTGTTATTATAAAATCATTCTACCTAGATCTAATTCACATAGTATCATGCTGATAGAGAGGTTTGATGACATTACCATTACCTAATGATAAACAAAGGAGCTAGATTAAAAGGTTTTGAAATTACTGAGTTTCAGTTTTGTGACTCAAATGAGAAAATTTAAAAGTACTTTGTCTTTTTTTTCTTGATAGCTCTTCCATTTAAAATTTATTATCATAAACACAGTATTCCTTGAAATATACTTTTGAGTTCTCACAAATACTGCAGTCAGAATAAAAAAATAAAAACAAACCTATAGATCTCTTAACTCTTAAGGTCTTTCTTATTTACTGAGATTTTATCATACACGCTCTCTGTTGACTGTCAAACTCTGCTCATAAAATTTTATCTATGACAGCAGGCTAAGGACACAAGACATGTAAAAGCTCTATTTACGAGTCTAAAAGCCTTGAGAAATATTCTCTAGTTATACAGCTTGTCTTCTTCCCATTATCTTCTTTCTCATTTTATTTTTTGTACCTTTCCACTTCGACATCCCATCCCCCTTTATCAATGTCTTCAATTTCTCTATCCATCTTCTAAACCCCCTTCCCCTTTTTAATTCCTCCTTTCTCCTGTCTTTATCTAAACAAACTCAGAAGTTCCTTTTTCTAACTTCATCTTCAGGGCTCTGTTGACTGGAAGTCAGGAGGTCTGCTTGGTTTTGGCTCAAACAACATCTGGATACTGGCCAGCTGACACACATGATCCACCCAATTCTTCTTGAACAGTGAATAACAGGTTCCCCTCAACTACTTGGGGTCCCCAAAACTATCAATTTTTGCTTCCTTCCACATGCTCTCTTTAGGACAAAAAACAATAAACATGTTGTCCAAACAACTGTATCTCAGATTCTGTTCCCAGATCTTCCCTCCTTCATATGATAATTGAACACAGTTTCCCTCAGACCTTCTGCTGCACTACAGAAAAATCGTAGATTTTGCAGTGTCCTGTTTCCCCATCCAGTTGTTTTTCCTGTCCAGTTTTATCTCAATTGTTCTAAGTAAATAGAAGAACTCAGGCTATGACCTTTGTCAATTCACCTGATACATTTTAACGAATGAACCGTGTATGTCAGTAGCACAGAAACACAATACCATACTATACTACAGTGCTATAATGCTATGTTATAGTACTATAACATATAGTATATATGCACTGTATACACTATATATTATGCAAACATTTTAATACTGATGATACTACAACAAGGGTACACTAGTGCTTCACTACTGTTTCTAAGTTCCCCAGCTCAGGAAGAGCATGTGAGAAATAGCTATCCTTCTTCTCCAAAACTGTATGCTAAGCAGGAAGAAATATCTCTTAAAAACAGATGCAACTGTTTCTCATTATATACTTCACATATCCTGTTAACAATGCATCCTAACCACAAATACTTCAGTTCTGACTCTAAAGTCTGTTGTGACTGAAGTTCTCTGGTTCAAGCCACCATCACAGTGAACTTGACTAGTACTAGTTCATTGTGGAAATTAGCATAAGTGCTTCTTGCTGCCTGGTTGTACTGTAATATCAAAGGCTGTTCCAAAGGTTACAAGGGCTGTAAAGAGCACAGCGGAAGTATGGGGCAAGTGGGGAATGGAGACATACCTCTGTACTTGTACTTCAAAGAAACATGACGCATATACATGACACTTGAAATACATGTGCATCTTTGTGCATTTTTATTTAATTCTAGCTTTCTTTTGGAAGTCATACTAAAGCAGATTTCTTAGAAATATCATTTGGAATTTTCTCTAACTACATTTAGCTGGAATTGGCCAAGTTCATTGCAATGACAGAGAACTCTGGACCTGGGAAGCAGGTGCAGCAAAAAATACCCCACCACTCTGGTTCTTAAAGTAACTTCATGGCAGACTCCAACACCTACAGGGGCAACTTTCATTGAGATCTTCCACTATAAAATGGGAAATGATGCATTAGTATGCCCACTGGGAGTTGAAGTATCAATTTGACATTTTTCCATTTATCTCATATCAAGAGTTATGTGCATGATGAAATACCTTTTACACATATCAATGTGCAAACTTCAAAGAAATCAATAGTGTTTAACTAAGAATTCATTATACTAACAAAATCCATCAAAAGAACATAAACAAAATAATTTAAAACAAGCATCAGCCACAGCTTTTCAAATTCAACCTGCCTAAGAATATTATTTAAATTATGAGATGACACACTGAAATAATATTGGTTTTGTGTTTTGAAATTTACTCACTAGATTTTAATGCATATGAATGTTGCCAAACAGAAACCTGTTCATACACATTTTCCTATATTTTATCAGAACAGTTAACACACAGATGAATTTCAAAGAAGGAGAAGGTCGATAAAGAAACTATATAAAATGTAAGTGCAAACTATACAAGCCAGTATATGAATAAAGAGAAACAGAGAGCAAGTTCTGCCAAGGTGTTCAAAAGAATAAAAATCAAGAAGTAGCTCAGTTAAACTGCAACGAATACTGAGTATTTGCGAACAGTATCACAACCAAGCACTACAGCTTGCAAAATAAAAAAAACCCAAAAAAACAACAAATCAAAGAGAATTTATAATGAACAATGTCATTTTTATAGCAGGTTGGGGTTTTATTGCTGTTGTATTTTATTGTACTAGTTAAAACCATGAATTTTTGAAAAGGTAAAGAAAAGTAGGTGCAAAATTCAGGTTACAAACAAATACCTATGAGAATAAGTACATTTTTGATGCATGGTTAGATGTGGGAAAATCTCTCTGGCTGAATCTGTTGCTAGATTTAAAAAGAAGGTCAAACTAGCAAACACACAAAAAGATTTTAGAAGGCTGAGTGATAACAAAAAGCAACTGTCCCTAAGAATAGTTTTTATGCCATGTATCCACCCTCTGTGACAAAGCAAGCGAACAGAAAACCTAGCGTTTGGCAATAATTATAATTCAGCTGAAACAACATGACACACACATCCAAAAAAAAAAAAGAAAAAGAAACACCAAAACAAAAAACCCACACCAAAACCAGAATAAGAGACATCTACAAAACTCATATTCTCATTGTATCATTTTATAACATGAAAGCTTTCATAACATTTGGGCTGTCATTGATATAGTAAGGCTTCCTATAATTTTCTCTGCTACAAGGGGAGGAAAACACCAGGACAGAAAATAAGATTTGCAAAGATCCATGAAGTACTGGCGCAGGCAGAGTTCCCTTTGGCCTCTGAAAAACTCTCTAATTGACTTACTTATTTAATCATCATTTTTAAAAAATAAATAAATAAAAACCTACTTCAGCCATAAACAGAACCCAAGACTCTTGAATTCCATTTTCATGCCTCATGTAACCAGATGATATAGCAGAAAAAAAAACCCCTATGCAACTAGAACTCAAAAAAACAATAGCATATGTTGCCAACACTGCAGTATATGTTGTCTTACGGAATCAGTTACAGCTATTAATTCCTACTATTCCTGCAAAACAAGGAAAATATTCTTGAGTCTGATGTTTCAAATCAAGCTCTGAGATAGGTCACACCATTACAAAAGTTACTATGGATTTGGCATTGTAGTTTTATTATTGTAAGAACAGATGTCCATTTTAAGCCATACAGCACTGCTGTATACAAAGAAGTGATTCTGAACACCTTCTTGCTGCATAACTTCTAGAATTTCAACAAGAACTTCCAAAAAACAAATGGTGAAAACTGAATTATAAAAGCACATGGCAGAATGCAATTAAGCTAAACCATGTTAAGTACAGAATTAATCTCTGCAGAAACATTTTTGTAAGAATTTTGTAAGTGTAAGCACTTACCTGTGGCACCATACGAGAAGACTGTGACACTTCCATCACTCATAGGTTCATCCAAAGTCCACCCAAGACATTGTGGCTCCTGAAATATGAGTAAGAGAAAACCAGAAGGGAATTAAAGATCCTCACTTTGGCAGAAAAAAATAGAATACATAACAAATATGAGAGTAAATGGAAGTATTTAATTAGTCTTCACAGAAAAAGATTGCAACCAGATGCTTAATTTTGATATCAGGCACAGCAGGATCAGAATACTTATTACCAATATTAAGCTGGGTTAGAAATTTAAATAAGAATGGTATAATGAAATCCTTGATACAGATTATATAGAGAACTAGCCAAAGCATTTTCCTTGAACTCTGAGCAGTATGAATTCAGCATATAAATTAGGTCAATAAAGTGACAATAACTAAAGAAGGGCAAACATCCATCTTTGAAGGTGAGGGGCTGTATCGGGTTTGTGTGTCAAGGTTGAACGGGAGGTCAGTCAGGGGCTATAAGGGTGTCTTCTGTGAGAAGTTGCTAGAAGCTTCCCCCATGTCCAATAGAGTCAGTGCCAGCCAGTTCTAAGATGGACCCACCACTGATCAAGGTGGAGACCACCAGCGGTAGCACCTCTGGGATCATATATTTAAGAAGTGGGGTGAGGGAAAATGCACAATAGCAGCCAGACAAAGGACTAAGAACATGCAAGAGAAGCAGTCCTGCAGACACCAGGTTCAGTGAAGAAGCAGGGAGAGGAGGCGCTCCAGGCACTGGAGCAGAGATTCCTCTGCAGCCTGTGGTGCAGACCATGGTGAGGCAGGCTGTGCCCCTGCAGCCCATGGAGGTCCATGGTGGGACAGACATCCACCTGCAGCCCATGGAGAAACCCAGACTGGAGCAGGGGGATGCACAATGGAGGCTGTGACCCCATGGGCAGCCCATTATGGAGCAGGCTCCTGGCAGTACCTGTGGCCCCATGGAGAAAGAAGCCCATGCTGGAGCAGGTTTGCTGCAGGACTTGTGACCCATGAAAGGATCTCACACTGGAGCAGTTTGTGAAGAACTGCAGCCTGTGGGAAGTACTCACATTGGAGAAGTTCATGGAGAATTGTCTCCCATGGGAGGTACCCCTCACTGGAGTCCTCCCCTGACGAGGAAGGAACAGCAGAGACAATGTGTGAAGAACTAACACCACCTAGTCCCCATCTCCCTGCACCATTGAGGGAGAAGGAGGTAAAGAAACTGGGAGAAAAGTTAAGCCCGGGAAGATGTGAGGGGTGAGGAGAAGGTGTTTTAAGATTTGGGTTTATTTCTCATTATCCTGCTCTAATTTGGTTGGTAAGAAATTAAACTAATTTCCCTAAGTCAAGTCTATTTTGCCTGTGACAGTAACTGGTGAGTGATCTCCTTGTCCTATCTCAAACCACAAGCCTTTCATTGTATTTTCTCTCCCCTATCCAGCTGTGGAGGAGGAGTGATAGAGTGGCTCTGATGGACACCTAGCATCCAGTCAGGATCAACCCACCACAGGGGCGAAGGAGGGCAGTGAACTACTGAACAGTCAGCCCAACTTCAATTCTGACAAATACACTACAGTAAATGTTGGGCCTCAATATACTTATAAATTGTTTCTTTAATACTGCAGGAAAAACTGAATTGTCAGGAACAAACTGCATCAAACCAGTCTCATTTCCTTCTTCAATATGATAGCAAACTAGTAGATAAGGTACACAAAATATGTATTATCACTAAGGCTTTTGATGGAGTTCCATATAAAAATCATTGCACACAAACTAGAGAAATGTGATCAAAGTACCATATATTGTAAATGATCATCTGATTCACACTGAGCAAATATCTGCAAATCACTTTCATACTCAATGCATGTTTCAAGTAGGGTCACACTGGTATTTGTTTTGGCCTTAATCATATTCATTTTGTTAGTAACATGGATGTTGAACAGCAAGAATACTTCAAAAGTACATGGGAATATTGTTGAGACAGAAGTGGCTACTACAATACAAAGAACAGCATACTGAGATCAGTTTGGCCACCCTGTTTTTCGGTTAAGATGGAGCCAAACTGGAATATGCTGAGAATGAAATGACTGAACAAGGGTTTCCTAAATGTCTTCATATGGACAAATGCTAATGAAGCTCAATTTACTTCTTCAGGGAAGAGATGTCCAGGTCCAGCCCATCTGGAACTTAGACAGCAATTATCCTTATAAACAGATACTTTCTCTTGCACCCTCCAGCAGTAGAGTGCAGATATTAGAGTTCTTTCTCCTACTGTGCCACCCATGGACGTGGCAAACCTGTTTCCTCAATTAGAAAAACAGGTTACCAAACTGGTTTCCAAGACTGAGCCACTTCGATGCAGTTGTATTTGATTCTGCCTCTCTGCTGAAGCCCTGCCTAGATCTCCTGAGGTTCATTACAGGCCAGATTTCTGTTGATTGTGTTATTTTTATTTCCTGTCAAAATAAAAAAAATAAAAAAAAAAAAAGACACAAACAATTAGCAAAATTTTATCAAACTTCTAGATAGCTGCAAGTAAGCCTTTGTTTTCTGACATTCTCCTTAGACTTATTCAGACTATGAGATTATTCTAGCTTTTTACTTTAAGAATGTTTTTCTCCCACCCACTATGAATGCCAAGCCTGTCAATCACACTAACAACAACAAAATACATATGGGACAGTTTAAGGAGGAAGAAAAGACATGAGAATCTGCTCCTTTAACTTATTTGGAATCAACTCTAGCACACATGCCTGGAAGAAGAAAAATGAGTATATGGTAAGTCATGTTGCTTTCATTTTTTTTTATAAAATGGGGCAAAAAAGACAGTGACAATGATTCATATTTTATACACAGTAACACTTCATTGAGTTATTTTTTCAAGTATATTTTCCCCAAGAGCAGTATTCCAGTGTTACATACAGTAAAATAAGTTGCTTGCAGCTGCTATGGGTTTTTGCAAAGCAGAACTTGATTGTGAAAGTTTGGAAATAAGTTTAACACATTTAGCGCTTATGTTCATGAAAATATATAGTTGTATTTAGTGTTTAATAAGAAATGCCAGTGGTATGATCTAGGAATCAGGTTTTATACTGCTGATTAACTGTTTCGACGAAAACACAAACTGAGAACTTACTTTATGATACTCCAAGAAGCTGCAGCCTGTAAAAGTATGTCTTTTATGTGGCTTGCATGTTTTAGAAAGTAGAAAAAAAAGATAAAATCATTGAAATATATATTGTAAAGATGTTTTAACTCTGCTTTATATACAAGTTATGCATGAGAATGAATTTCTGTTCAGGTCAAATTATACGGTGTATAAAATGCACACAAGAACTATGATTCCTCTGAAATTTGGTGGCTCTCATATACTAGACATCATTTTTACTTAGGGCTCCAGAAAAAAAAATTAGATTTCTCAATGTAAAGAATCAGATTTCTATCCTTTTTTTTGAGAAGTGAAACTGTAAAGAGTACGGACAAAACTGTTAATATGTCCAGTTAGATATAAGTTTAAACTGACACACTACGCTCTGCACATGTACCCAAACACATTTTTGAATCCGCCAGTAGCCATGCCAGACCAAGATGCTCCAGGTAATATTCAGTAGCAAATGAGCGTGATCTGCCCAGGGCTAGTGCTGGTTGTCACTCAAGTCTCTACAATCTGCTTGAAAGTTACATGTAGGCACCTGAACATTTGAAGAAAACAGAATCTGTGGCCTGTCTCGGTGAATTTGAAGCCTCAATATTCTGCTCAAGGTTTCCCCCACAGCCAATATGTGTTCAAGTGCACATACTTACCTGGACTGCATGAAAGTGATATACTGCACAGAGGAACTAGAAGTATGAGGTAAATAAGTAGAATAGGTAACCAAATCTGGGGTCCTTCCAGCCAACAATTCTTGAAATAATCCCCTTAAGGGCAGTGGAAAGCAAGTGTAAGTGCATGATAATTTTCTCCATTTTTGTTGTGCACACTTCAGGAAAGAAAACTACAGCATTGATCAACATAAGCATCAAGAGACTAGCTACAGGATTTCAGATAAGCCTCCCCACATACCTGTTGGGTTTTGTTGTTGTTGTCATAATTTTTAATCTAAAACACAAATGTCAAAATGTTCCTTGCAAGCTACAGTCCCTGTGGTTCAACCACTTCTGCTACAGCCCCTGTGGGAACACAAAACTGAATATAACCTTCCCAAATAGATCTCTGTCTCTCTCAGTGAAGAGGTGAACTTCATAAGCACTGGCCTCTTGAGAACACTCACCTTACAAGCCAGAATACAAATTAAGGCAATGTCAGCACAGGCAAAGATAGGAGAATTAGACAGAAGTTAGAGCAATCAGAGATTAGCCAGGTGGGCAAAAGGGAGGCCTGGGTACAGAAGGTGGGTGAGCTGGCAGGGTAGAGCTTCAGCTCACACTGCAGGCTACCAGGCAGGGTAGGAATGTGACAGTGGAGGGCAGCAGGCAGCAAGGACCAGCAGCTCCTGGCATACCAGTATTTCTGAAGACGCTAATGGCCTAATAGGCAATCATAGGAAGAGGAGGAGCAGGTACTGCTGGCAGCATACACTGAATTGCAAAATCCTTAGGACACTATTTTTAATTGGCCTTTGAGATGCTCTGAACTGCTTACACCAGCCCAGTAACCAAACCCAGCCTGCACTGCATAAATAACAGCTTTGCTGTGCTTCACCTTACTCATGTTTCACACCTGATGCCATGTGTTATTTTGTTGCTTCACCATTGCAGCCATTAAACCTACAACTCACATTATCTCCCACCCAGCTGCTTCTCACCTCCACTATACGTGAAGACCCTGGTGTATGAGCTGACACAATTACCCCTGCTCTCAAGCTAGGCAAACAAAATTTATTGAGGAATACTTGTGCCTCTTTCTACTGGTCCTTGCACACAGTAAAAGAGTATCACTCCCTCCTGTCATCCAGGGAGATGTTACACCCCCTTGGAACAACTCAGAGCCAAAACTATGAAACATTAACCACTATGAAACACTACGGAATTCAACATCATTTTTCTTATAGTGTGCCGCCAGGCACTTGGAGATTATTCTGAGGCAGCCCAGTTTCAGTTGCAAGACCTTCTATCTCAATTCTGCATTTCTGAAATTGCAGGGGTTGAGTTTTGCCAGATTCAGTGTTCTGCAAGGTCACAAGACAGCAAATAGTTAGGAGTATTCACTAGCAACAGTCACCCTAACAGCAAAAAAGCCACGCAAGAAAATTTGAAGGACAGCAACTTAGCTGAAATACACCTTAATCTTTGAACATGTGCCCCAAATACATTTTGCACTGGGAAATAAAACAGGAAGAGTAATTGGAAAACAGAATATAACATTCCTTCGTCTCCAGCCTTTTATGGAAGCTTTCATATTTGTCCTGTTGTGGTGACTCAGAACTGCTGAGCAAAATAATCTGGGTTTGTTTCAGCAGCAGCAGCTGCATCTTTGCAATTTTATTGCTCATTCTATAAAGCAATGTCTCAAGCATTTCCCCCTTGTTCCATTTTAGAAGATGTACCCTGCCCCCTTCTCCAATTTAGGAGTTGCATATGCTGCTCCTCTCAAACTTCATTCTGTGTTAAAGCTGAAGAGGCAGAGAAGGGCCGTGATTGGGACGGCATGTAGCTCAGAGGAGATGGCTGGAGGGACAGGGGTGGGAAAGGCCAGAAGTTCCCATCCTGAGCCTCATCTGCTCTTCTCCCTCTTGACTCCATCTGAGCCTCAGCTTCCAATGAAAACATTCATCTTCCTCTTCCTGCAGCCCAGGAGTGATTCCTGGCTGTGCCTGCCCAGACCACTGCACAGATCCCTCCCTAAAGGACAACAGGCATGAACCCAAATTAGGAATGATTGGCGTGGCATATGTCATATGTATGCATGCAGCATACGTAGAAACTACACCCAAACCAGCAAGTTCCTGAGTTCAAAATGGTTGTCTGCTAAGAGAATACTACAGAATTCTCACACGCTTGCCCTGTTTCCATACAGCTTTCTAGGTAGCTCACTTCTGACCACAGTCAGAAAATAAGATGCCAGGCTGGATGAGCTTGTGGTCTGACTCTCTACAAGCATTTTATGCTAGCCCTACCTTTTGAAAAGATAAAGTAGCACTGGAATGAATTTATTGAGAATTTGTTCTTTAGCAGTAATTCTAATGAAAGAGATAAAGAATGAGATTCTTTGATGTGACAATATGGAAGTAAAATTTCTGCAGCTGAGCTCTGTTTTTAATGTCCAAACACCACTGCACAATATGTCAAAACCCACAAGCAAAACAAATACAATGTGAAGGCAAATCCAAGCAGCTGTATCAAGGAGTTCAGGTGAGGTGAGAGACAGCTATTACTAATTGGTTTTGTATAGATATGAAAAAGAGTGGCCCTATTTAAACCTCTAAGATGGTGATGGCAGAAATATTTTATAACTGATTTTCGGCAGAATGTAACTAATTTCAGTAATGACAGATATTTGTATATGTTAATACAATAATTTACAGTTTCCTTATACTGGAAAGAGTCACAGAAGAATATTGATACTTCCTAAATCACCTTTTATAGGCGTTCACTTTAAGTGAACAAACAGGAAAAAAGTTGCAAAAAGGACTTCCTTCTAGGGCTTCTAAAACAGCTCAGTAAAAACCAGTGAAGCAACAGTGTTACTCACAGATCGAGCCTTTCTCACTGGATAGCAAGATGGCCACAAAACTACCATCTCAAGAGGAATTTGAGAACTGGACAGCTTTTCAAGTCGCAGATCTCCTAAGACAGGTACTGAATGTATATGTAACACTTCAGACAGCCTAGTCTAGCTAGCAGAAACTGTTACTGGATTTATCTTTGAAAAACAGGTATCTTACCCCAAATCTAGCACAGATATTCTAAAGTACTGAAAATAGATTAGTCATCAATTGTCATCCCCAAGAATTTATTAATTTTACGTGTTTCTTGGTGCTCTCCTGTTTCGTATAGAAATCTAATTCATAGTAGAAGCTGCTAGCTAAAATCTTCTACATGGCAAATCATATAAAAATGTTTGCTCACAGGGATATTTCTTATAATAGAAAAGGTATTTCATGCCCCAATTTATTTCCTGCTGGGAAGAGATAAATGTTTCACTGAAAGTGGGTCTAGATTTTATATTTGAATATCGCTTTAGAATTTACAGCTTGTCAATAAGAATATATCGTTCATCTTTTCTTTCCAATGCATATATACCGACAGTAGTTGATAGATATTGTTTAAATTTAAGGTACTTGAGATTTTTTTTTTGGTGATGTATTGTTGGTTTTGTAGTTTTTGTTTGGTTTTGGGGGGGGGTTGGTTTAAATCATTCCTTTGTTTGTACATTTCCTAGTTCTGCAGTGTCATTTTTAGTATATATAAAATAATCTGAATTGCACAAAATAGTCATCCTTTCACTACTTGGATAATCTCCTCCAAGATACATAAACATATCCTCTGTGATACATCTTTTTTTGATATCAGATTTTTTCCTTGTAAGTACTGAATACTGCGACTCAGGTTTTAGACTTCTATCTGTAATAAACTTACACAATAAACTCCATTCATTTTGATATATGGTCTCATTATACATTCGTTTTTGGGGTTTATTTGGTTTAGGTTTTTTAAGGAAAATTTCTCTATACAATTTTATATATAGGATTTATCTGTCTTGTGTTCATCCTACTTCTAAATGTAGCACTTATCTGTTCCATTAACAGCTTTATACAAACAGTGAGAACTTGTAATTAAGATTTCTAATCCTTTTCAATTGAAGGAGCATACAATCTTTATCAAGGACAATAATGCAGTGTAATGAAGTGTTCCTACAAGATTCCCATTTGTAGCCATGTAAAAAGTAAGCCAAAGTTTAAAATGTTCAGGATGTATTTTTATTTCTCCATTTTGCCTTGTGCATAAATACATATGCTTGTTCGTGTATAAATGTAAAAAAACAAAAACAACAAACAAACCCCACAGTTTTACAATCCAGCTGTATCACAGGTGGGTCACTATCCCCACACTGAGAAAGCTGATCTGTTCTATGGAATTCATTCATACCATAATGATAATGTATCAGCTAAACTGTGAACTTATTACTGTGAACAGCTACTCAGAGGATTAATTAGCTCAAAGCCTTTCAGCTTAAAGGAAATCAGACTCATTAACAGAAGATATAATGATTTTAAAGTACCCTGTAATTCTACAGCAGAATACAAGGCAGAAAATTAACAATTGTTCAACAACTCAGAGGCTTCCAGGGAAATTTCAGGAGGCACACCGTAACTACTGGCTTCATACTTGTTAAGAAAGAATCTTCCAACTTCATAAAAAGCTGTTAAAGCCTATGCTTACATTCACATCACTGATTAAAGCAGTTAAGTGATCTAATTACTACAGTATAGCCAACATTAAGTACTTGGCCATTCTGCATATCAAAGAGGAGCACTATGCAGTCGCAGTCATTTGCCTGCAGCCACCATGTACAGAGCTGTTCAGTTTCTGCTGCCAGCTCTCCAGAGGGCCTCAGCACCAGACACTACCATCATTTCCACAGCCAGACAACATGCCAGGGGCTGTGCTAGATCTCCTCTGCTCCAAGATTGGCCATACGTGTGCATGAACCCTAAAATAATGCTATTAAGGTTGCAGAAACAAGCACTCAAATGTGCCAGAACTGGGATTACCTCTATAAATTGAATTTGCCCTCTTTTACATACATATCATGATAGTCTGTAATTGCTTCTTCATGTACTACCTTTTCCATTCGCAAAAGCCTTCCTCTTTCAATGCAGAGAAACTGGTATGTTTGGGCAGTACTCTGGACCATTACAGAAATAATAAGGTGTGCAAAGCCAGTGCTTGCTGAAAAAGAGAATGAATTATGAATTCATGGTAACATTGATTAGTTCTGCCTTGAAATATCAGATTCTGTCACCGCCCCAGCATTTTAACCTGAAGCCATGCAAGTCAACCAGAAAGCACATGATGATTCTGAGAGCTTGACTTGAAATTTCAGGCTCCAATATGCAGAAGTGGTGAGAGGTGAGATTTGCAACCACAGTGGCAGCTCTGCTCAGAAGACAAAAATGACAAAATATTGAATATGCAAATTTACATGTATAGCTCACAGATCCTAAATAACTATAATTGGCATACAAACTATAGTAACTATATATAGGCATACAAAACCACTGGATACTGTATGAGTTTTATTTATCATACCCCTCAATTCCCCTTACTAATAGTTTTCTTCTCACAAAAAAGTTAAAAAAAAAAAAAAAAACCAGAAAAAACAGTTACTTACTGTTTCTGAAGCACTTGGACAATAAAATGGGTGCTGTGGAACAGCTCAGAAGAAAGAAAAATACGATTCTGAATTCAGAGGAGGTCTGAGTACTGTACAGTACAGGTATACAACGTAGCAGACAAGCAGTGAGCACTAAACAGAACACAATATAACAAAGGGCAGTTCAGGAAAGTCACATCAGCTCCTCTGTGCTGTGATTGAGGCTGGGTCTTCTAGAACAGGTATACTGAGGTCGGTGCCATGATATACATGTACAAGGCATATGTGCAGTGCAATTTTAGCATGTCCTTAACTTTGTCTTAATGATGTTTCCAAGACAGATTTTTCTGCGTCATAACTACAGAAGTTATTAATTAGCCATTTCCAGCCTCATGAAAGGCATTTGCATAAAATCAACAATTTCACTACTAAAAAATAATCAAGTCATTTTTACTTTTTTCCTCAAAAGTAAGTGAACATAATAATGGAAATCTGTTAGCCATGTGCATGTATTTCCCTGTTATCTTGCTTCTATGCTGTAACTGCAATTACACTGAGATATTCCATGTTGCATTCAGAGTTTGACATGTAGTCCAGTCCCTGTTCTCAGCACTGATCTTAATGCTGTGGAGTTAATCTATTCATAAGAAAATGAAAGGTTCTGTGGTCATCACTAAACACAGTAGTGACACATCTGCTTGTCTGACAAGCTAACAACATAAAACAAAAAGAGTAAAAATCTGATTTTACTTTACACAAAGGTTACATGCTTGATTAACAGCATAAGACAAAACACAAAAGCAAACCATCAAAGCCAATAATTGGAGATAAAGCAAACAACTAGAAATAGATGGGCAACAGCCAAGAGCAGAAAGTGTGCATTACATTGATTCTTTGCCTCCCCACCAACATCAGTGCAACTGATGGCAAATTAACACATCCCACAATCAACCATTGGTCTAACACCCACAGCAACCCTCTTCTCTGAATTGTGATCTAATCGGTATTGAAAATGAGCAACACTCTTCTACTCATACAAAAGAACAATTTATAAACTCAAGCATATTGGCTTATGGGCCAAACAAACTATCCGAAATTTTGAATATGAAATTTTCATATCAAAAAAGTAAATAAAATACACTTTGAATATTTTTAACTGTGATCAGTTTTAAGTATTGTAGAAATAAAGAATAATATTAGAAAAGCCACATAGAAATATTCATATAAGAAGAATTTATTTTCACTAATATTTCTCTGTTAGTGTCCAAGTTGATAATTACTGCTACAGAAATTTACCACTAAGCATTACAAATACTAAAACTCATTTCAAATGCGATACATTTTTAAATAATAGATTTGTAATTTTTTTACCACTTTCACAGACTCATAGAATGGTTTAGGCTGGAAGGGACCTTAAAGATCATCTAGTTCCAACCCCCCAAAGAGTGTCCAAAGGGTATTCAAAGCCCCATCCAGCCTGGCCTTGAATGGTGCCAGGGATGGGGCATCCACAACTTCTTTAGGCAATCTGTCCCAGTGTCTCCCACCCTCAAATCGAAAAATTTCTAGCTAATGTCTAATCTAAATCTCCCGTTTCCATGCATAACAGTGTAATTTCTTTGAAAAGTCAGGCTAAACCATCTAACATCTAGTGAGATTGTTGGGACATATTCAGCCCTGCTCCATTCCTTACTACTTTTAAATAAAGGAAATCCAGTGTGTCCACTTTTTTTCCAAATTACTATTAAGTTTCTGTCACAAAGAGGTACTACTTCTGGACATTCCTGTATTCCTGAATTGATTACACAGCTACTGATGGACTTTTGCCACAAGCTCCATTTTAACGTGTTTCTAATGCTGGCCTCCTCTTATTGCATAGCAATTAAAGTTCTACAGCGTATTTCTGTTGGGCTCCTTCTTCCATTTGTGTTACATTTGCTGCTTCATAATTCCATCTTGTCTACTCCATTCATGATACCATCAGCCCTGATCCCCTGTAATCTTTCTTGTATCTTATCTCTGATGTGGAAGTCACTACCTATTTCTAATCATTATAGTTATTCTGTCCAATACTCTTTTTCTAATTATCCACGTCAAATAGTATAAAAATTTCCACAACCTCAACTATTTGAGCACAAAAATACTAATTAGCTTGTTTACAAATGTCAGGTTTTATACTTTTGTAATAATTCTACTTTTTCTCACCTCAGTTTGGAATGCCTGAATCTGCTGTGGTTGTAGAAAAACTGGGCATGAATGGATCTCATTTCTTGGTAAGCAAATATTTCAGAAGAGCTATCATTCAAGCATATTTCAGCATGAGGCATGTATTCCTTACAGTGGCAGGAAATAATAGGACATTTTTCTTCCTCATACACGCTTCATCAGTTGCTCTGATTTTCCACTTTAGTGGGTTGATTTAAATCTCTGACTCAAGGAACACCCCTACACAATAGAAACCCAGCCAGCCTCATCAGAGAGTGTGCAGATATACAGAATCAGCCATTAGCACACAGCTATAGCAAGGAACATCTCATGAAGTATGACTTAGAGTGATTCAGGGCTTTTTAAAGAAAATATGTATTTTTTTTAAAGCCATTGTTTATGTAACAGCTTTTTCATAAAACTTGCATGATGAAGAACATTTACTAGTACAGAATTCCACACAAATTTTACAATAAAAGTTTACAGATACCAGGAACAATGTCTGAAAAAAAAAAAATCTGATAAGTTCCTGTGTTGACCTTTGAAGAATTTTTTGCTTAAGAGTGTGGTTAACTGATCGCAACTAATTAGAAGAAAGGAATAGAATAACGAACTGGGGCGAGTCCTCTACTACTAATTTCATTTGCATAGGTACTGAAGTAAAATACCTTCAAGATCTATTTGACTGGTAAAATAATTGCTATATTTATGGACTGCAGAGAAATCATGCTTGCTTGGCTCAACAGAACTGTTTCCTGGATGTATCAGGAGTTATATTTGCTGATTATGTTAACAAGGGCTTCAGTTCTACAAAGCAATTCATTAGATCGCAGCTATTTAGGTGCATGCAGGTTCACTTTGCTTAAAACGGCATGGTCACACACTAAAACTGAGTTTTACTAACAGTTAATGCTAGCATAGTAGGGCTAACAAAGCCAAATACAGTCCGATTCCTGTCCTGATCACACGCTATACATTGAATCACTAAAGGTGTTGTAATCCCCATTGCTGGGGAGTGAAATTAAAGCTAAGAGTGAATGTGTTGGCTTCTTGTGCCTGCTGCAAGTAAATCTACACAGCAGCAGTGGAAAAGAATCTGACAAATATTTTCAGATATGAGTGGTAACCTAATCAAAACACAAGTGAAAAAAGCAAGGGGAACAATGGGTGATCTCTGGCAATGGTCTGTGATACAAAAGCAATATGATTAAAAATGAAAGCATCTGCCAGTATGTTCTCCTAATACGCATTCTCTTTAACACATCTTTAAAGATTATTTTGCACTGCAGAAAACATGTCAGTGTACATGTGATGCAATAAGCAGCATCCATTTTCGATGGCATTGCAGAAAAAGTGAGATAGGTCTCATACATGGTAGTAACCTTCCTACAGCTTTTATGTGTTCTGTAATTGATTTTTTCACTAGCATTGTCAACATGATAAATCTGCATGCTTGAAGTAGAACTAATTATGAAAATACTGAAGAAATAATGATTCAAGAACCTATATTTTGCTATCATTAATAGCAATATTTGAGAAACTACAAGATAATGTTCTATGTATAAGCAAATATGTATACTAACTTGTAAGTAATTCAATCAATATTCCAGATTTTCTATTCCAAGCTCCTAGCCTAGTATACAAGAAATCTATACTGTTCCAAGAATGAAAAGTTCCTTCACTCTTAGGAGGTGTATAATTTCAAAAGAACACTCTCAGTAGATCCTCCTTAACAATACATGGGAGAGTAAACAGATGGCTAAGGTACACACTTCCACTCAGAAAATCTGAGTTTCTGTCTACACCACTTAAAGCACGATACCTTAAGTAGATCAACTGGTTTGTATAGAGGTGTCTGGAAATCCAAATTCAAAAATCCTGATTCTCTTATTGTGTCTGTTTATTATCCTTGGCAAGAACTTTAGGTTTTGCACCTCAGCTTATCATCCAGTTATAAGGGGCATATGACTTAATTCACTACATTCTGGGGAAAAGCTGCTCATTTATCACTAGACAGGAGTGAACAGGAAAAAAAACCAAAACAGCCTTCTCCCCGCCACCCCCCCCCCCCCCAAAAAAAAAAAAAACCCACTACACAACACAAACCATAAAACAAACCACTTGAGCAAGCTTGATGCCATCTACTCAATAGGACTGGCAGGTTTACCTTCACACATTATTTTTAAAAATCAAATACAAGCTTGCACCTATACAAGTGTGCACAGACACTATGCATATGTGTAGATGTCACAATATCTGCACAGCATTTCTATGTGTCTACACAATGTTAGATGGGTATTTAGATGCAGATCTGTTTTTGTATCACTGAACAGATAATCAGGTATCTGTCAGGTATCACTGGACAGAAAATTCCTTCTAATCTGACAAATAAAGAAGAAAGCAATTCTGTGGTGTCTTCCGTGCCAAAGTAGTGAATTTTTCACACAGAGGCACAGTTTTCTCTTTTACCTTTGGAGGGTCAGAAAACCTGCTTTCTGCAGCAACACCCATGGGCGAAACACATGTAAGAGTGCCCGTGAGGGCTGAGAGCACAGCCTGAGTGGAGCCAACTCAATGCCTCCCAGTAGCCCTTCACAATTCTCAGACAAGCTCGTCTTACTGCAAAACTTCCCCAGCCTGCCCAAACCTCTGCCATGGCACTGACACCTTAATCATGTACAGCACAGGCTTTTATATTAGTGAGATATGCCAAAATTCAGAGAGGCAACACTCCTCTGGGCAGGCAGCATGCTGGCTGATGGGTGGGTCTCACTGCACGGAACATTACTGGAAAGCAACACGTCACCAACGTGCTGCACATTTACCACAGGACATAACCACCAGCACACCAGATGTGTCCCTGTTTCCTGTGTGGTTTCAGTGAGGACACTCATCTTTTTTATTTTTCCATAGAAAGAATGTTGTCAAAAGTTGGGGAAATGCTGGACAAAGTACCTATCCTAGATCTCACCACTTCACTATCACAAAACTTCTTAGGGGCCTTTCCTGCACAACCCATCCTTTGTGTCAAATGCAAATTGCATTTTATTTTAATCAGCTGGATTTATCAATACTAAGGTCTTTTTGAAGTTTAAAATGTTCAGAGGCAACTCATGCAGGCACTGTATCCACATAATCTGTGATAAGGTGGCCACATCTTACATCAATTTTTACTGGTTTCAGAATACAAATAGAGTAATCAACATTTATATAGCCATTTCTTTGAAAATTTCTTGCCTTTGAGTGGCTAAAAGACAATCACTTTTATAGCAATACTGTATTCTGGTTCATAAACATACTGACTATCAAACTGATCTTTTACAGGAAACAAAATTACAGGCATTTTATAAAAAATTTAGAAGTAATAGCCCTTCTAGAACTTCTATGGAATCTAAAAATGCAGAGGCGTGGTATATTAGATCTGAAGTGCCCTGTGCAATTTCATTTTTTAGCAATAGTACTATACTTGCAATACTTATTCAATATGCAGGTCACATCTGAATGGTGCTAATTGAGTCCTAATGTGCAAATCAGCATTTAGCCACAGCTGCATTGCACAGAGAATATTATAGTCTCTCTTACTTTTTAATGTCTGAGCTTGCTACACTGTTCTCTGCTTGTTAGTTCCAAGAGTAGATTACTTGTATGATGAGTTTTTTTAATTGTGTTTAATTCCCAGACAGATTGAAAAACATGTAAAAAGCCAATGAATTTTGACTTGAACTTCAGAACTGAAAAAAGGTAGACTTTCTTATTGGATTTGTAGATAGAATTAAAGAATTATTGAACATAGCAAAATAATCAGACACTGATTCTGAACAACTTTTGTGTATTTCTTCTCTTTTCTTGCTATTTCAAAACGTGTTTTGAATAGCGTGGCTGGAATATGAATGCCTTGGAGAAAACTAGACCCATTTTCTTCACCAATACACTACTGGGGATTTTTGAATAATATTTAAAGAATGGAATCTGTGTCTTCCCGTGAGAGATTCATACCTCCCTGCCAGTGCAAAACACTGCCAGAGCCTGCCAGGTTCAACTCACTGAGGCTGTACTTTAACATCCATTTATGTCAGCACTGTACTGAGATAAAGCAACCATCGTCTCACTTGGATGCTCCTTCCCGTCCCTGCAATGCAGAAGCAGCAGATGGGAAAGGACAGGAACCACATTTGCTTTCTCTAGTGACCACAACGACAGTACACACCATGCCTAGAGGCTCCTATGTTGCTATGTTAATGCTGCAGAGTCCCACAAGGCCTTCCCCACTTTCAGCTAAGAAAGTGCTTTCCAATACTGCCAGTGGTGTTTTAGCAGCATGAAGTAGAGGAACAGGCCAAAAGGCAGGCTAAAATTGTTTTGGGCTGCTTGGATATCTGTTAAGAAGGAGCTAACCAGCACCAGGTTCTGCTCAATGTGATCTGCCATCCATCCATCCATCCATCCATCTATCCATCCCTGTATACTTAGTTTCACAAATAAAATGCAGACTAAAATGCAGTCAGCCTTGAGTTCCCAGAAGGGAAGGGATGTTGGGGAGGGGGGAAAAAGGGGAATGGAGGAGTTCCAGGGAAAGTGATATTACAGAAATACATATTTTCAGCTGCAAAACATTAGTATACCATGTAAATGCATTAATTTAATTGCCTTTTTGCACTGTTTCCATTCCTCTGACATTCTTTTCTTCTATTCATATTATCTACCAGTTGATACATATACCACCCTCTTCCCAGCACACTCTGTCAGGACTGAGCCTCACTCTTCCCCCTTTGCTTTACTCATCCTTGCCTCCAACACCTAGTGCTCTGCTTCTGTTTGGCTTTTAGCCAGAGTCTTCCATCTCTTTTCTCCTCAATCAGGTCATACTGTTCATTATGGTGTTGGACAGAGTCTTGAGTGACATGGTTTAGTGTGTGGCGGCCCTGCCTATGGGTGGGGGGTTGGAACTAGATATCTTAAGGTCCTTTCCAACCCTAACTATTCTATGACTCTATGAAAGGAAATTTCTCCTGTTGACATTTCTCATTGATTTGCAATCCAATGGGCTTTCCTCATTTCCATCCTTCTCAGCTGTAGAGGCTCTCCATCAGAAGCAGCTGAGTGGGCTCAAACACAGAATCACAGAATAGTTAGGGCTGGAAAGGACCTTAAGATCATCTAGTTCCAGCCCTCCTGCCATGGGCAGGGACACCTCACACTAAACCATGTCACCCAAGGCTCTGCCCAACCTGGCCTTGAACACCGCCAGGGATGGAGCATTCACAACCTCCTTCGGCAACGCATTCCAGCACCTCACCACCCTCACAGTAAAGAGTTTCTTCCTTCTATCCAATCTAAACTTCCCCTGTTTAAGTTTGAACCCATTACTCCTTGTTCTACCACTACAGTCCCTAATGAAGAGTCTCTCCCCAGCATCCTTGTAAGCCCTCTTCAAATACTGGAAGTCTGCTATGAGGTCTCCACACATATGAAAGCTTTTTTTTTTTTTTCAGAAACACCTTGATTTCCAGGTATTTCTACAGGCTCTGGTTCACTTTCTCGATGAAGACCCTAGATAGTGGTAAGAAGCAGGCACCTTACGAGCTTGAACTCTTTTGCGCAAAGACAAGCGATGTTGGCACCTATCCCTGTAGCAAGTGCTCTACAGACTTTTGAAACACTGTTAAAACTGCTTGAAAAGAAAGTTTCTCAGGGCAGGTGGAAACTGAGAAGTTTCCAGATGGAAACTTCTGGATGCAGTTGGCCAGAAGGATGCAAAGCATTAAAATGGAGGGTAGAAAATGTAACAAAGAGCAGAGAAGCGCAATCTTTACCGCCCAGCAGTTCTTGCAGAGCAATGCAGACAGGCTACTAGCAAATGGACAGCTAGCAAGAGTTTCCTAGATCACCCCGAACATCATGAGCCATCAAGTATGGAGGGGTTTGGTTCTTTTTCTTGCTGTTTCTACCCAAATAGGAAACTGTTTCTAAAAGCAGAATCACATGTACTTACAGTCATTTTAAAAAGAGGAAAATGGTAAGAACATACCATATAAAAGAGGCAAGTGTTGTTAAACATATGAAGTAACTACAATCAAAGAGTGACCTTAAAGAAACCAGGGCTAAAAGGGAGATAATTTACAGCTTCATGTATCTGCTACTTATCAATCATCTTCAATTAAGTAGTAAGGTACAAGGGCATTACATATTCTTGTATCTTCACCAAAGTATAAATCATCTGTAAAGTAAAAGCAAAATTTGCAAATTTATCCTTATTCTTCAAAAAACACCAAAAGATAAATATGAAGACAGATTACTGAATGTAGATGTTTCTGAAATCCAGGTACTGTGAAGTTATGCATCATTATCTGACACATAAGAAAAGTGATTTTAGCGATCAATTTATTAACATCAAAATATATTCATATTAGTAAACACTCAAAAGAAAATGAGACTAAGATGCAAAGTCAAACATCATTATCACCAGATTCCCACGAACGTTAGCTTAGAAACTGAATTTGTATCCAATCATTCTGAACTAATTTCCTGCTAAGTTTTTTTACATATCTCAAAAGCAATTTAATAAAACAGTCTGACGCCATGATCTAGCAATGTAATCCTGTAGTAAGAAATCCCAAGCCAGTGCAAAAGCATTCATTGCAGGAGCAGCCCCCTAATTTTTTCTGTAACAGAAGAACATTTCTATTCATATTGAAAATGGTGCTGCCAGAAATTATTTGAACATAAATTTGTTTAATGCAGTAGCTGCAAATGATGGGAAGTGCTTGTCTGCTTTCCAATCTTTAAGCACTGGCACACAACAATTCAATCAAATTCTAAATGTCAAATTTGTCATAATTATATTAGATACAGATTAAAGGAATATATTTTGATGCAGAATTCTTTGTTCTTAAAGTTTACTGATAATTTTAAGTGTCATTAAAAATATCCTTGAAGTTTTGTGGACCTTTCAAATTCAAGGAACATCTAAAAGAATGTGAAAAGTTGTGGAAAATTTCATGCCATTGTGTCGTAGTTTCCAATACTGACTTTGTAAGCCTTAGTCTGAAAAATAAGAAAACTCCACACAGTCACAGGCTTTCCAATTTTGAACTTCCCCCCTAGTTTTTGCTTTATTCAAAAATCCTAGTTATATAAATGCACCCCCTCTTTAAACACAATTTGTGATTTGAAGGATCTTTATTTTGGGTTCTTTGTACTCTCTCCTTCCTGAAAAATCATTATTTTTCACAACATTTACAAGTTGGAACTTCACAGCACTAATGCCTAAAATCAGTCACTTTTTTAAAACCTAGCCAGAAACTATGATCATTCTCCCGTTGTTCAATACCAGCTGCTAACCATTCCAGAAATCTTCTCGAGTCCCTGAATTGTCACTATTTAGTCCTTCTGCTTTCATATTAGCTGTTGCAAATACAGGGCTATATATTGTAAGTTACATAAAGATTATTTAACGAAGTAATTATAAGTTTCGGTGACCAAGTCCCACAGGAAGTCAGCAAAATATCTCAGAGAAGACAGCAGGTTTTCTCTTCTCCCAATAAATACTTTTCATTTTAAAATTACCTATACATATATACATATAAGTAAGAGCAGACCAAATGTGTCATTACATACTGATAGCTGCAGCTCTGGCAATGAAAGTTACCAAACTAGACGATTATAGCCAGTTTCATCTGTGTTTGCCTGGCTGTCACTCAAGATACACAGCAGTTAGAAAACATCAGCTGACTGTGGGTTGTAGAGCATTTGATGAAGTCATATGTTGTGCTTTTCTATTAACAAAGAACTAAACTGGAACAACCAGTGAGAATTTCTCAGAAACAGATTTAGACAAGGCCATATTTATAAAATGGGTACTCTACCTTTCTGGCAGAGTGGAAGAAGAACAAAGCTCAGCAATGCAAGCTTTGTAGGAGCACTTGTCTTCCAAAAATTAAAAAGACTGTTTTCACAGAATAAGAAAGACCTGCATTAACTGGTGGGAACACTAACCAATTTGCAAGTAGCATTTTCTTCTATAAAAACTGCTTCCTATGAACCCAAAATGACTGAAACAAAGATTAAAGAATTAAAAAAAGAAAAAAAACACACAACAAAATAACCCAACCCACATACCTCTTTTGCTCCTGCTGTACATGCACAGCAGTGTACAAGCCATTTTATCAACAAAAGAGCCTATGTTGGTTCCATGAAAGGTTGTATCACATTAAAATTGCAAGTACAAGAGACATGAAAGCAAAGCTGAAAATTAATCAGGCAGTAACAGTTTGTCCACAGAAAAGGAAACCCTAAGCCCATTTGATTTTGTTGGTCTCACATCTACAAGACATCTCACATATTTAATATAATGAGAGAAACAGTAAAAAATTTACATTCAATTCTGGGTCCAGTTTGTTTTTCAGGATTTTTTTAGTATTATAGATTTTGATTTATAAGAAAATTTACTCATACAACATGAATTTATAATAGCCATAGAGTTACTCTGTGTAGTATTGTTTTTAGTAATCGTGACAGAAATGCAGCAGTGAGGACAATAGGTCATACATGCCTGGTCCTCACTGACCAGAATAAACTCATAACTATTATTCCTTAACATTATGAAAATGAAAAGAAGTTGACAGTAAATTCAAAGTAGAAACAATCCAAATCTAATTAAACCAGGAATTCCACACTGATTTAACTGTCCCGTTGATGACGTGAACCATAGTGCTCTTAGCCTGGAAGATATTTATGGAACTCTTTCAGGGAATACATCTTTCTGCAGCAAAGACTAAAACTAGTGGAATGTTATTGATTCTCGTAAGAAAGCACGAACGAGGTTAAAAATCAATGTTTTAAAGGATTTTTTTAAGAAAGGGAGAACTCTTAGGAGTCTGCTGGTTTGGAAAGCTGAATATATACAATTCCACTGAAAACACGGAAATCCTGTGAGAAAGACAATATAGCAGAGAGAAAGGGCTCCTTGGGGACAGGCCGGAAGGAGTCTGAAGTTTGAAGTCGTTTGTTTCCTCCAGGTTCAGAAAGGGAGGATTTCATTAACTTTCTACGTAAATACAGGATTACATTAAATATAGCTGGCTTTAGCATAAGTTTCTATTGCAAATAGAGGGAACCTAGAAAGGCCTCAGTTATTAACATACTACTTGGGCCAGTGGATGATGCTAGTGACAAAATAAGATAAATTTCCAAGGAGATACATTTCAAGCTGATGAAATCAATATATAACTAATTGGAGTCCTGATTGAAGAAATTAAAGATGACTAGAAATATTGATTAAAAAAAAAAGTAACTTTGATTTCCAAAAAAAAGCAGAGAACTACACTTTGTTGAAACAACTTCTAAACCTGTCTGGATACTGCTACTATAAAGCTAACAAATATAAAGTGACATGAACTGAAGCACAGAAGTACACAGTTATTCCCAACAAGACATCCACAACGGTGTTACATGAGGATGATTATGCCAGGACTGTTCTGCTGGCAGATTTTCATATAGACACTGTTGTAACTTAAGAGCTAGATATAACCCACAATAACCTGAGTGCATTTTGCTAATGCTGACTGAACTGTTACAGCTGTACTAAAAGGTTTAACACAGCTAAAATGAAAATTCATGAAGTCTCCAAAGCAAATTTATAGAAACAAGAAACTCAGAGGCAGACAAAGACCAACTTACCAAGTGTCACGTTTCTCTTAGTAAAATGAAGCCATTCTGTTTCTTTTACATAATGCCATCTGCTCTGAATAAGCACGCTGCTGGGGGATCCAGAGGGAGAGCAAACAAAACAGGAACACCAAACCTGTAGATTGCTACAAATGTAGCGATTGCTAAATTTCAGTGTAGTATTGCCTTTAATTTAAAATTATCAGCAGATGGCTTGCACAACCTGTCAGTTAACATACTGTTAGGAGTAATGAAAGCTGGCAGCCATTCCTAGAATAGCTCAGTGGACACTACTAAATATTTATCAGCCTTCCCATATCTAAAAACACATAGAATTTGCTCACATTAAGGAATAGAATAGAATATACTTAAATCACACAAAAAAAAAAAAAAAAAAAAAAAACAAAAAACAACACACTACAACAAACAAATGCAATTGCAGAGATTCTTCATGAGGGAGTTTTCCTGGTGCCAATTCTGTGTATAAGCAAAGAATTTAGGATTAGTGAATCTGGCTTGGAAGTCTGGGTTGCATTGCTGGAAAACCACATCACACACTGTGCTAAGAAGGAGGCGTGTTGGAAAGAATTTAGAAATCCCAGAGGTCCCACAAAACCAGTGCTTAGAAGACTTCAGAATTTCAGTCATTTCATGTATTTTAGGCCTCTGAAATACCAAAGGGTAAAATCTATCACATTAGTGTGGCAAATGCAGAAACACAGCTTTTACTTGTAGGGTACTGTATCCAAGTTACCATTAAATGTTAATAATCAAATAGGCACAAAATTCCTATGAAAGGTATTTTAAATTAGTAATTAATATTCTTGAGACTTGCTGTAGAATGTTTTCATTTTGTCCTGTGCATTTCTTTTTATTTCCTCCACTGTTCCTGTGTAGCTGGGCTACTTCGCTTAACAGTTTAACTACTTTGGCCCTTGCCACTTGAATGTAATCTACATTTTTTAAAAGTCTTATTGTCTGCATTCATTGCAACACAGTCCTTGAAAAAAAAAAAAAAGACTGAGAACTATTAGAAACTTACAAGTGCCCAGAATTGATTTCTCATGCCTGATAGAGTAAAAACTTGATTTTCCATTAAACTTATTTAAAAGTGCCAGTATACTAAAATATCTGATAAGCATAATATGAGTAGGCAGGGTGCTTAACCATCTGAATGTATGACAAGATAAAAACAAATAACTATATATGTTGCACAAATTTTTTTATTATTAAAAAATAGACACTAAGTTACATATGTTTATTTGATATTTATAGCTGACAACTTATTTTACTTGTTCAGAACTATCCAAGGAAAATGTTGACATTTTGCCCTGAATCCCTGGTTTGCTGTGAGGGAGGAAATGAAATATTTCACTTGTGCATTAGATAGTCTGGATCTTCTAGTATATAAAAAGCAGATTAGTGAGAAGTCTGCATGTACCAGCATCATGTTTTCAGTGAAGGAGACTCCTCACTGCGGCAAATAAAAAAACTTAAAACTCAGCCTCTTAACTGAGCTATTTTGATTCAGGTGGCTCACAGAGTATCTGAAACACATCTGTACAAACAGAACACTGAATTTTAAAGAGGCAATAGGAAGAAAAGCAAATAAAATCTGTAAGAATGAGGGTATCATCCCCAAGGCCTTGGGCTATATTTGGTCACAGCACATGAACTTTCCCAACAGAAAGTCCTCTACCAACAAAATTTCAGTCTTTTTTAGAACTGTACCATGCATTATTTATGGTGTTATCATTTCTTCCTTTTCCCTGTCCAATTAAGTACTCTTGAACTTTTCAGTGTAACATCACATTTTTTTGTTGGGTCTTGAAGGATTTTTGTGGCTCTGCTCATGAATAAGTTCAGGAACATAAGAAACTGAGGAACTCAACAATTAGGTCATAAGAGATCTCTTTTTTCTATGATTTTTGAATTTTTCATCCTAACACAAACCACCACATTGATTCCAAACAGGAGAAATACCCATTTGGGCAGCACAGATAAAATGGGTATAATCTGACATTTGTAGATAATAGCTGGATTTCTACAACATAACATGAAATATGGTTACAAGGCCAAGAATTTCTTGAATATGATTTTGCCTTTGTTGAGCTTCAGTTTGAAATAACACATTTTCATGAATTTTAATCAACTAAAGCCAGAGTCACCTTTGTCATGCTAAATGATACCCAGACCCACAGACACTCCATATAAGCATAGCCATCAGTCAAAAGGTCAACAGCTATCCCAGCATCCATAATATAAAAATGTGTGCGCTCACATACACATGTGAATGAGCTGTAGATTCGCTCTTTCACTTACAGATAATAGTGGGAAGGAACAGTGATTTTACAAACACGTTAAAACAGGAAATGTCAGGATCTTTACTTGGCAGGTGGTGCAATACAAAAAAGATGTTTAGAAACAAATAATACTTTTAAGTACTTTAGAAGGCATCTGGTCATACTACGCAGCTGTATTACATGGAATCATTGAATAGTTAGGATTGGACAGGACCTTGGCTCGGTAATTACAGTCAGGTAAAAGTCAGTAGAATGAGAGACTACTTAAGGAAAAGAAAATTAACTTTTATTACTTAATGCTTTATTTTTCTGGAGTAGAAATATAATACTTTCATTTAGGTTTCTGTAGGAAGGGCACATTATTATGGGTTATTAACTTATAAGGAAAAATTTCTAAATGGATTTATTTTCTAAGTCTGCATGTCTGAAGTTTAAAACCTCTTCTTCCTTCCTCTCTAATACTAAGAAAAATAAGTGAAGATAAATTATAGATTTAGCAACAACATCCATTTTATGTCCATCTTAATTTATTAAGGAGAGATAGTTTTTTACATTTTTATGTTTTAATTGCACCAGAAATAACTACAAGTGGTTGTATCCTGTAATTGAAATGAGATGACCATTATCAGTAAAAAGTTAGTCACTAAAGCAAAAGTGGAAAGCCATGCTGAAAAATAGTACTTACCACATTTACTGAAATATGAAGAAAAAATATTTAATAAAAATTTATTTTATCCATTAAAGTTACATTATATTGCTTGTGGTCAATAAAATTAGGGCTGGACCCACATTCATATGGAACTCTTCATGAACCTTTTAATACAGAGGCGGATTAGCTTCTAATACATATGCAAAATTTATCAGCATTTTATATTAATTAATTGACCCATATAAAAATTCAAATGTTTTTCTCTTTGTGTTCTCTTTCTGTTTTACAAGTGTATGTGCCGGTGTAAGGATGGCTGTTATATATGATCATTGTCCATTATTGCCTCTTAACTTTCACACTTTCCATCATTTATAGAGCAGCATAATATTTTTATATTAGTGCTCAGTGTTCATTCAATTTCTAGCTTGCATCTGCATGTAAGATAATAGTACATGACAGTCACTTTGCAGTACAAATTGGTTGAAAACGTTGATTAAACCTTTTAAATGGCATGTAAACAAAAATGGAAATATTCACAGTAAGTTAAATTTCAGTGTTAGTCAATGGTTGGAGGGTGAGAAAGGGAAAGAGAGCGTCAGCCAACAGTGACTTTTTCCTAAAAAGAAACTACTCCCACACACAAGGCAGCTGGGGTTGGGAGACTAATTTAAAATTAATGTATTCGTCTCTTTCGTGCTAGAATAAATATCACTGGCTTTCAGATACCATTATAATGATATACTAACATTAGAATTGGCTGCAAATGTATACTGCATCCCTGGAATGAGCTTATTTTTGAAGCCATGTGAATCTTTTGAAATTACTAGGATCTGAAAGCATATTTGCATGTACGGTTTTGACCTCTTCTCCTGCTCTTTGCCCATTAATGTATCTCAGCTGGCTTGTCTTTTAACATTCCAAAACTTTCAGTAGCTTTCAAAGCTTAACTTTTCTCAAAGAAAATATGCTGCTTTTCCTTTCTCTAAACTCTTCACAAACTTGCTTAGAAATTTAAAGATATACTACTCCAAAATGGTCAGATGGTATTGGACTGAAATTTAGATGTGAATGTTTCATGAACTGCCAGGAAAGGAAATAGTGTCTGTATCTCAGTGGAAATTTAGGATTTCTTGTAAACATTTAACCTTGGTTGTCAACAACATGTTGGTTCATTGACTTGAAAGGCTTGAACAAAGATACTTTTTTTTAGACATTTTAAATATATATTCTACTATTTTCACTGCAAGAACTACACATGCTAAATACTGTAATTTAGATTCAAAAAATTGATAGAAACAGATTTTTCTGAAAGAAGTTAATGTATGCTTTTATATAGTGGAACAGTAGTTTCAGTGACACTTGGCATCATTTCTATAACATGGTTTTTAACTGCCTATTCACAAATAACTCTGGTCACTCAAAGAAAGAGCCAAAAGGAAGTCTATTTCATATCCATTCCTGAACAGTATCTAATGCTATAAAATTAATGCAGAACATACTAAGAGCAGGATTATAGAGTTTGAATATTTAGAAGATTTGAGAACTTCCCATATAGATATGGACTTCACTGCCTAATGCCAAGTGTTAAAGGACTGATATTTACATGCTTGAAGATTCATAGTGCTAAGAGGGAAAAGAACGAGGTACAAATTGTGTGCCCCAGGACTTTGAATAAGTACACAGATCCAGCATGAAATTCAAATAAATGAGCACCTGAGTATAAAAACCAAGCAGCAATACAGAAGTAGGAAAACCAGAAATACTGTATTCATTTACGTACCGATTTTCTGCAGAGACATACACATGCACACAAACACTAGCAACTTTATTTAACCTAATGAGAGTCCTGTATACAAAACTAGATCTCCTTTTTCCTACTGAAATGCAACATGCAGTAGATCGATATGCATCACTTGACAAATGGGTCACTATACTGTTAAATTTCCGTATAAGAACAAAGGAGATGAAAACTTTCAAAGCACATTTTCCTTTGCTTCTTTCTAACTGGCATTATCTGCTCAGCTCATGATAGCTAAAGTAAAAGGAGATCAAATCTCTCAAATTAAGTTACTCTTTACCTTTGTAGCTATCCCTACAACAATCTATCATCCAGAAACATCATTAGCATCAGACATGTTGCACTTACAGAAGATATTGTTTATTGCACTGGACCAGAAAAGATTTTAATTAAACCATTTAAGCACACTAATAGATCTAATGACATTCCAGAAGGCAGGGGATGTTGGGGGGGGGGGGGGGGGGGAGTGTTATATTTATAGGCTGTCTTTCAAATTTCCAAATTGGAACAATTAAAGCAGATGTTTGTATCAAATATCTTTAACCTCTTTCTAACCAAGTACTTAGACCAAGAAAATTTCTGGAGCACTTTGTGTCACTGGTAAACATTGATTAATGCTCTACTAGTCTTTGTCTTTGCTCCATTAAGAGGTGGCTCTCAAGATTTGGGGCTGCCCCAGTCATAAACCACTAAGCAGCATTCTACATAGCATCACAAAGCAGGAGAGAGGTTAACATCCCATGCTACGCATCTTCCACCCCATCTTGGAAGTCCTCATCCACACTTACCATGCTGTGGCCCCAACACAGATGAGGTTCATGCTTTGAATGGAGACATCTATATTGACATAAGCAACTACATGTGTCTTTCTCTGGTGGCAGTAATAGCTTCTTCTGTTTCAGTCAGCAGTATCAGCAGCTGGTCTCTTCAATATGAAACAGACATGAAGGCCGAGTTCTTAAAACAACTTAGATCTAGCATGTGTGTTTTACAGTGAGGGATCTTCATTGTATTAAACCTTGATAACACTGCTGCTTACCTAAATCACTACAGCTGTACATGGTGTTCCTTCTCCTACCTGCAGTGACCTGATAGCACCTTAAAGTCTATCTTCTCACAAAGTTACTTTGGCCAATAAAAGGCAGCAGCCATGATCTTGCTGATGAACTCGGTGATTACCCACTATTAGTCTTGTAGCTTACTGTGGCTGAGCTAACATGATTCAAGCTAAGCAACTACCCATTTTCAAGATGCCTACCAGTTATACATACACCACACTTTAAAGAGTATCTACATCAGATAGCTATAACCACTGCTGTTATTAAAATGAAGCTAAACAGTGGAACTAAAGCACTACTTCAAAAATATAAACCAGTATCAAGGAAGGTACAGCAAATCTAGCCCACTATCCAGGGAATACTTTCAAAGTTAAGTAGCTCAGCAGATTTCTGGGTGGGCATACAGTATTGTTACTTCAATGTAAATGTGCAAGGAGCTTATTTCCAAATAGAAGGTGGCCAGCTATCAGAACATTTGGAGCTGCCAGGCATGTACAAAGTCACATTTGTTTTCTAATTCCACAAAGGCATTTATTCTTAGCATTAAGATTAGCTACTTCTCATTCCTGTGATGAAATCTAATGTGCTTATAATTATGCATATGATCTTTCTTAATATTTCAAGAATACGCTCACATACAGGCTTTAGTTTTAAGACTGCTGTTGCAGTTTTAAGAATGCTGACACTACACTTCTGCCATAGTATTTGTTCTGAGAGGAGAAACGATTCTCACACCCCTTTTGTACAGCATTTTCAGGCTCAGCTGTTTCCCAGCCCCTGTTATAATTATTGGTTTTGTCCAGATGCAGGAAAGCAGAAGGCAGCTGCTTCTGCACTAAGTGTCAGCAGGGAGCACTTCTGCACAGTTCCCAGGCCCCGAGGCCAGCAGGAGAGAGCTGAAGGCCTGAAGTCTCTCACTTTCTGGGATTCTCCAAGATTGATTTCATTGTTCCCAATAGCCTGAGAGACCTGTGGAGCCTCTGTATTCAATTATTTGTCCTGGATAGCAGCATTTAACTAGGATTGTGGTTACTTTCCCCAAGTAACAAGGGTCCTTGCTAGACTCGCCTATTAGTGACCTGAGAATTGATTCCTGCTGTACTATTTCCTGTTGTCATTTTCAGCCTCCCTCATGAGAGAAGGACGGAAACTCTTAATTTGCAGAAAATAGAGAGGACTTTTGTTTTTCAATACACTGCACAGAGCATCATCCACAGAGATAGTCTCTTCCACCATGCCGAGACAATAATCTTCCTACTAAGTCAATATTCAAATACTGAAAATACTGCCACCAATACCATTTTAATTCTTGCCTCCCTCTGCTCCCCCAGTAAGAAAATTAGATTAACTGAAGAGACCATTTCACACCTGGGGCAAGAGGAAATATTCCCCATTCCATGTTCCCATTAAACACACTCTTTTGCTAGCACTGGCTGTCATTTGAGCACAAAGACAGCACATCAAGGTTCTATGAACATCAAAACTTTGGGGTTTTTTTAGTATGGGAATTTTTCAGACATATCTTGTCCCTAATCCAGCTTCTCATAAAACTGTTGGCGACAGCAAGGAGAAGGTAGGGTAGGCACAGTGCTCAGAGAATATACCTTTCCAGGAGGTTTAAAGCAGCTGTGGAATACAGCTTCAGTATAAGATTTCACAGAAACCCAGACAACTGAAGATGCTGCTGCCAGGGATGGGGGTGGGTCTCCTCACCAATAATTTTCTTCCTCCCATCCCTCTTTTTCTCACCAGAAGCTACCATTGGTTCAAGGGACCTCCCTTGTTTAATTCACAGATGGTTCAATTCACAAAAGGGTCAGAGAAGCATAGGAATGGGAGAGACTCCTCCAAGGCAAGAGCAGAGGGAGAAGAGAAAGAGCAGGAACAGCCCTTTAGTAGCTGCAACCACTGCGATGTTCAGGTGCCTCATGCTCCTTCTCCCCCAGCCCTGCCTGGTGACACCTCGCTGGCAGCAGGAAGCGAGCACCAGAAGGGCTCCCTGCTAGCTGTGTCTTATCAAACACCCCCCTTAGAAATAAGATACAAGGTAATTACCATAAAACTTGCTTAGGTTATCTAGAGGCAAGAGATGCTGTAAGAGGCAGAGAGGATCCTGGAGGAGCCCCCGTTCTCTCACCTCAGTAAGAGCCTGGAAGACCATCCATGGTGGAGAGGCCTGCTCACTTAAGGAAATGCCAGGTAGCAAAAGCAGATTTAGTAGGAGAAGATGAGCTAGAAAGAAACTGCACACAACCACATGGCCAAGGAAGAGTCTTTGTTTTCACAACAGCATTGTTTTAGTAAGCTAGACACAGAAGGGCACCACTTGACCCAATTCACCTGCACGCAGTTTTTGGAAAAGGATTCAGGTAGCAAGAAGCAGCAGCTGGCCTCAGACATGGTTGAGCCCTCTCAAAAGGCAAGGTTATTAGAAGCAGCTGACAGAGTAAATCCTTTTAGATGTCACTATTAAACTGGGTCCAAAACTGGCCAACAGCATAGTGCACTCCCACCTTGGGCTGAGTCCTGGGGAAAGGTCCGTTCCTAAAGCATCAACTTTGCTTCCAGCAGAGCCCCATGCTGAGGAAACTTCCGCAGAATGTCCTGTTTCTTAGAGATCTTGGATCACTGGTACTTTGACTACAGACTAGAAATATTTTCCGGGCCATTAATTCTTAAATGTGGCCAAAAAATGGAACTTCTGACACTTCAATATTGCCCTTTGTTCTGAATCAGAATGAATAGTTGCAAGTTTCCCATAAAAGTAAAAATAAAATGCTTTGGAACCACTAAAGCAGTAGCACCAACATGCCTCATTTGGGCCTTTTACTTTATATTAAAAACATCAAAATAAATTATTAAACTTTGCCAAAATGTTTTATAGACTCTTAATCATTGATGAAGAGAAAGCAGCCCTGCAAAACAATGTTTTAATTGCTGAAGCATTTTTAGAGATAGATGTTTCTGCTAGAAGACTTTCAGCTGGCTCTTCTGAATTCTATTTTCTCAAAAAAAGAAATAAGACTTCCTAATCTTGCAGCCCACATCATCAGCAGGCTCTGCTAGTTTTTGCTGAGGCTAAATTTCTAGTAGTCATAGCTATTATTTCTGTCTATGGTGACTTGCTTCCTTTTTCAAACACTAAAACCCATTTTAATTTGCCTAAGCATATAGCAGTGCATTACTATAAAAATAGGGGAAGTGGTTTTATTTCCTGTGTTCCAGTAAATGTCCTTGCAATGACATGAAAACATACAGCTCAGCCCCCAGATCATTACACTGCTATTGAGAAAGACAATACAGTTTTTGAAAGAACCCTGGAAACCTCTCATCTCTTCATCAGGTTAGCCTAAGACTAATGGGGACACTCATGTTCTAGGAAAAACAACATGAATTTTCCCATTGTGTGCACTAAAAAGACTTACGTTGCAGATCAAGCTTTACTGTCTTCAATCAAGACTATTTCAACAGACAGCTTTCAAGCAAGGGACCATTCTTTCAGCATTCAAGATTGAATACAACATGTTCAAAAAAAAAGTCTTGGATAGCCAAGTGTGAAAGAGCAGTTTCTGGGGTATAGAATGGGCTGGACATCCTAGGTCATAAACAAATAAATCACAGGCAAACCCACTCATAGTGTATATGAGAACAAAAGATCAACTAGTTTAATATTCCATTGGAGCTCTTTCAAAGCAAAAACTTTAACCTTAAATGTGTGCACTATTGCAAAAGGCATCTTCCTCAAGATAAACCACAAGAACACTGAGCTACTACTGCAGGAAAATATCTTTCTTTAAAAAAAAAAGAAAAAAAAAAAGACAGTCAAGTTTCTGACATCTCAGCAGTTAAAGAAATGCGGAATATGCAGCACGGGCTCCTCAGCCTTGGAGTTCTGGCAAAACCATACCGTAGTACAATGTGTAATAAACCTAATCAAATCATTCATTAAAATATTGTTTTTCACTCAACACAACAAACAGATCTCCATCAACAGTGCTAAAATAAACTTAATTGTCCTAAAAAATGTAAAATACTGTTCCTTCCAGCATGACAGATATCTAGATTTCAAACCCCTGTAACATGAACACAGCTCTTAGTAACACACTAGACAAGCAGTTTTGTTTGACTAATCCGTGTCTGAGGACAAATACCAGCAGCATTTGCTGATGGCTAGCAAAGAATCTCATCCCCACAGTTCTATTTACAACAAGCATTTCCCACATGTATTCCCCTACCTACCAACACTGCTCCCAACACAAATTAATTTGTACTTTGTGAGGTCTTATTGATATCAGCAATTCTGGCACTACTAGCATGACTTATCCTTAATGCTTTCACTACTCTGGAAAAACATCAGGGTCCAAACAGAAAGGAAAAGCCCCAGTGAGTGCAAAGCCAGAGTGACTCCACACATAACAACTGGCCTCCTGTTATTGCAACCGCCCCCACATTCAGACCCAAAAGGTCAGAAGTATATTAGAAGTGTTAAACACCTGCACTGGATTACCAGCTTCAGGTTAGATAAAACTGCATCATCCAGTTCTGGCTGGCGCAACTCTTAACAAATAATCTTGTCCTTACAGAGCAGCTCTGCAACAAACAGGATTGCTGCTCATCTCTGCTTCCAGGTTAAAGCAGTAGGCTCGCCTATCTGAAAAGACAGCAGCTGTTTTTTATACCACTTCTGTTACTACGACTTTAGTTTCATTGCAGAATATCAACATTTGTCTTCAACAAATATGATTCACCATGTTTTGAAAGTAACAGAGACAGAATGGCAGAGGCAGCATAGTGTGATTTACCTCAGCCTTGAAACTGCAGAGCTATGTTTCACTAGAATTATTCTACCAGCATTTGATACCTCTGAGATATTTGAAACAGTTATTGTGAACCAAGAAAACTGTAAAATTAACATTTACAAGCAAAAAATGACCAATAGTTTGACAATTCCCCCCCCAAACTGCCAACCCTGAAAAAAATCAACTGATGATTTTTTTTTATTTTTGCCCACTCTTAATTACACTTTCATTGAAAAGTATTTCCTTTCCTTCTTCCTTCAGATTTGTCTCTGTCTTCACCCATCCTTCTGTTGCTGATCTCTTTCATTTATTATCTGGAATACAGATTTGAATGGTGCTTTTAAATTTTTCTGTGTTCATTTTAAGTTGCATTCTTTGACCGTAGATACAGGACCTCTAAACCATATTTTAAAATAATTTTTAAATATTTCTTTTTTTTAGCAGCTTGTTCTTTTTCTTTTTATAAGCAATTAACCTATTGTGTATATAATGGTACTGGAGGCAAAGCTAAATTAAAGTCTCACTGGGATAGTTATCAGGCAGAGTTTTAGCAAGGGCTTTTTCTTCAAAGATATTGAAACCAGAATAAGCTAGAAAAAATGTGGAAGAATATAGGTAAGAAAAATATTTTTAAAAATACTATTTGCATAATAGTATGGATGAGAAATGAGGATACCAACCATGACTCAGAAAAACAGTTAAGCACAGACACCAGCAAACGAACCCTTCTTGCTTTCACTGGGAATGACTGAAGTACATGACTATATGCACTGTTGATTCAGATCCCACACACCTTGCCTCAAGTCACATGAGATTTCAATTTTGGTCATAAAGTCCTGCTTCCTCTCCCAGAGAAGCTCACACTTGTGACTAATGCCACACCTGAGACATGCATCACAGCTCTGAAGCCTGACTTCTCCTATTTATTCATAACAGGTCTAAAATTCACTGCTGAACAATTTCATTGGTGACCCTGCAGAGATTCTTTAACCCTTATCCTCAGCTTTCTGGATGGGAATATTTTATTCCTAATGCTCCTTCCAACCTTTTCCTCTCTAATGAAACTATTCATCAGAATGACACTTCTTTAGGAGTCCATGCATTTGTAAAGATGAACAGACACCACCAACTTGAATTATATCAATGAGATATTAGTAAAAGGAGAAAGATGTAATTGAAAGGCTCTGTAAAACAAATAAATTGGATTTGAGTTAGGGTAAAGTACAGAGAATCAAAAATCTAATATATAACATAGTTATAACCTGTTAATCTGCTATGCAAACTGGTCTCACTATAAAACCACTTTGCACAAACAGTGCTCATGCTACCACTAGATGTCAGTTTGATACACTTCGAAATGGATAAATATCCTAAAAATAGTAATCTCTGCTCACAATAGAAACATATTTCTTTTTTCTTCCGTGCTTTCTGCATCAACTTTTAATTTTAAGGATTCCACACATCATTTACCGTCTTGTCACCTGCGGTTTTTTCCAACCCCTATGGGGCAGAGTGCTCCTTTAGCAAAAAAAAAAAAAAAAAAATAAATTTCCTCTATGTATTAATTTCATTATTTACTCAGTCTAAGACTCTGACAGTATCTACCAGACATCACAAGTCTATAGCTTGCATTATATTTCTGAGGCCAGCATTGAGATCTCATTCTTATTCCACAAAGATATTTTTATATTCCATAAGGACATTTTACTAAGAAATGCTGTATCTTCTCCTAATACAGATAGTCTACTATGCCAGTTAATAAGAGGTATCATTAACATGGCTTATTACAATTCTATGATTTTTCAGATTTTTATTCCTATTGACTGCCTAAATGTAGATCATTCTTATTGACACTCCAAATTTTTGTCTTTTGAAAGCAAAAAATGTAGCTGTAGATTCCTCCCAATCCTTCCTGCAGGTCTTTCTGTCAATACCAGACAGGTTCCATAAACATAACAGGTCTTAACAAACTTGATCATGCTGCCTACAGAGCTTTTATATTATGCATTTATTTTGACGTAACTTTTAAATTGTTTTATATCAAGTAAATTTGGGTCTTTGTACTGCCCCCCTCCCCCCCAAACATCTCCAAACTGGTCAATTCGCAGAACTGGCTATGCTACAGAATGTAAATCAGCATTATTGTAAAGTAATAACAATATTGTCACCTTACATGCAGCTTTACCGCCCAGATATTGTCAGCTTACCTAGCAACACAGTATATTTATCATAAATTCAAATGAATCCTCTCATCCTCATTCACACCAAAATTTGACCTCTTCAAGCTCCTACTTATCCTTCACAGCGTTCCTAGATTGTTCAAGGTATTATTTGCACCTGGCAGCCATACAAGAAGGGCTTACCTACAAGAAGGGGCTGAAAAGTAAGGAAGAGGAAAGAGATGTGCTTCTGTGAACTTCAAAATATGGCTGAAAAGACTGTACAATATGATCAACTGTACCAACAGCCTTCTTCAAAGACATATGGAATCTTTTCTGAGGCAATAACTGTTAAAAATATCCCTTAGCATAACCTCAGCTAGGAACCCTGAAAACATGGCAAAAAAAATCTCTAAAGCAAATCTGGATGGCCAAAACCCATGCCTTCTGACAGCCATGTTTATGACACAGAAACCTTCCTTAGAGAAGTGCTAAGACTGGGGCAGATGAACATGCCATATATGCTCCACAATATATTAGAACATTTTATCCCACATCAGAGCCAAATTCTCTTTACCTTCCTACCACATTTACTGTTTTCTCAAACTAAGGGTCACTTGCATGCTAATTAATCCCTTATCAACCTACCAGCCATCCTCTATACGTCCCCAAGATGCCATAAATCCCACCCAGCTAAGGCACGTAAGCCACATGCACACGTGCTGGCCGCTTGTGAAGCACGTGCACAGAACTAGAACACCTCAGACATGCCAGTTCAATGTGTGTCTACTTCGCAGTCCACGTGCATGAGTCAGTCTAAATTTTTCCAGACAAAAGTGCATGAAACCTACTTACAGGGCTGCAGCTCCAGGTCATACAGAAATTTGGCTTCTCTTTGCTTTTGATGTAAGGCTTCCCCTTTGTCAGCATCAATGTTGGCAAGCAAGGACAGGCTCAGATCCAAGACATGCTTCTGAGAGTAAAGGAGCAAGAGGCACAGCTCAAACTTTTGCACTACTGCAGCGTTTCTTCCCTTCCATAATGCTATCTGCAGAACAAAGGTGGTTGGCTTGGTCTGCAACCTAGGAGCTTTGATTACTCTTAGCTACTGAGCTAAGTGAGCTACTGAAAACACTTATGTCAGGTGAATGAAGGGGCCAGTAGAAAAGAAAAAATCAATAGCATGTTTGAAGAGAACATAATTTGTATACGCTTTCTAAATCACACTCTTGATTCGGAGAAAACTCCAGGAACTAACTCGCTAACAAAGCTACAAGTTGACAAGCAGGTATTCTTTATTGCGGCGCCGGGAGACACGGGGGATAGCTCCTCCGAATGTGCGTATTGCTGCACAGGCCGTCCTTCTATAGTCACTGGGCATACATACATATTCATGAGGTTATACATGAATTACATCATTTTCCAGAAAGTTTACAAAAATGTGATGGTGGTCTTTGAGAATCGTTTACTTCTTCCAACAATCTTCATCATCAACTTAATTAACATTACAGACACAGCAATCAGCCTGTCCTTCCACTTATCAGCCAGTTTAACTGCTCCTATCCTGGACATCTGCTAGTCCAGGACACTCCGCAGTAGATGTTTACACCAGGTTAATGGGCTCATTAACACCACAAACATAGCGATCATCCTGTCCCTCTACCCATCAGCCACTTTAACTGCGCCCCCCCTGGGCATCTGCTAGTCCCAGATACTCCCCATCCCCAAGTCCTGTTTTTCTATTTTATTTTTCTTACACTTGTTGGACTAAGGTCCTAAGGACCTAAGGACCTAAAACTATGTTAACTACCTTCAAGCATCTCCATTACAAAGCCATCAAACTTAACGTTACTTGAAACTGATTACATTTTGTGCTTTTGTGCCTCCTTGTCTCACTCTAACCTGAAACTGTAAATATAAACAAAAAACCAAGAAACCCAATATGTCCCCTTAGCTCCCCACTGCGTATTTGGCAGCTCAAATCCCTTCAGGGAAAAAAAAAAAAAAAAAAAAAAGACCACAAACAAAAAAACTAAAAAAACTGTAACTTCTTCTTTATCACGCATATTAATTTGCAATATATTCCATTCACACCAATATGAATCACTAACAACATACATCAAAAGCAACAACAGGAGCAATGGATAATTAAAACCTGGAAAAATTAGTCATGTTACAGAAGCTGCCTTGTAATTTTAAAAGTGTTGAGTTTGCAAGATATTTCTGTATTCTTTCCTTAGGCCAGAATTTTGTTGCTAAAATGCAACAGCAACTCTTGGTTGCAATCAATGTTCAATTTACTGGAAAGAAAGATAAAAATACAAGGAAAACAAAAAACCCCATAAAAATAAGGAAGGATAGCTTTCAGCTGGACCCATAGATGCCAATCTCCTCGAATTTCAGGGAAGCTCATAGCTTAATCCCTTTACTGAAGGCAGTTTTAGAGATTAAAAAAAAAAAAAAAGAACCAAAAATTAAACTGCCTATAAAACATTCACCAGTACAGGAAGTGCTTAGATCCTTAGCTTCCTCCTCTACCAAGCTCAACTGCTATTTTAAAAAGTGCTTGATCTGACCATACAACACAGCACTTGCCTGTGTGGAAACAGCTGCTTACAGCAGTAGTGCTGAATGCAGAACATTCCGGCAAATATCAGCTTGAAGGGCAGAGAGAATTACACAACCTCTTTGGCTGCAATCACCAAGCAATTATACCTCAGCAACCTTAATACAGGCTAGTTAAGGTTTCAATATTCTATTTTACAAAGAAAAAGGAACAAATAAGAGTCGAATCCTTACAACAAAGAGCTAAGTGCCTCCTCCTCTTAGAAGGTGCAGTAACAGGGGAGGAAATGGCCCTAATATTTCTGGTCATTCATCTGCAGAGGCATTTTTGGTGAGTCATCATTACAGCTGACAAAGCCTGAACAGCCCAGATGGCCTATGTCAATCAGACAGCTCAATATAGTTTTAGATTTCCTCAGGAATTTGGTGATTTCTAGATCTGCTCAATCACCTGCTAATTACCATACCCACTGGATGAAGATACAGCTGCTTTTTGTTACAATATAATTACAGGCTAAGTGTTGAATGTAGGGGGTTCTCTACTGTCTGAAATGGCATATTTTCCCAACAAATGTAACAAAGTATGCAGATTCATTTGAATTTAAATACAGACCGAGGAAATCTGCTTTCTCTGAGATCTTACATGTATTCCACTTGATCTCCTTGTCTCATAGGCTTCTTATTAGTGTCTCCTTTTGTATACCTGATAAAAAACTCATCTATCATGCTGATGAGGTGGTGAGAGAAAAGGCAAAACAGTTTGGAATGGGTCTGATAGCTGGGGGGATTATTCAGAAAAACAGCTAGGGCTGGCCAAACATCAGTCATATTACGATGAACTCAGTACCACTGAAGTCATTGGAAAGTGTTTCAGAGACTTCACATCTATTATAGGTGTGCTTAGGAAGTTTTGTGGGGGAAAAGGCAAATTAATTTCCTCTTCCTGTCAGAACCAGGAGGGTTAGAATTTTATCGATTAAATGGATGTGTTTTCAGCCTGCCCTATCTCCTGTTGAAATCTATGCTGAGAAAGAGGGCATTGTAGTATTAGCAGGTTTCTGGACTGAAACCATGCAATCACACACTTGTTCTGAGTACAATCCAGAGACTTTGCTGGAAATTTTGCACTAAAGGAAAATACATACATGTAAAAAAGGTTTCATTTAGACTAGCTTAAAACTGTGACTGAAGAAGTTCAGCTGCAAGCTGCACACTAGCTTGGACATTGGAAGTACTTCTACTGCTTTAGTGTGATGCGTGGACTTTGGCACCCTGAGTGAAAGGTATACAGAGCTACACAAACCTAACTGGGAGTTAATACTCTCCCAACCATTGTTAAAGTAATCTTCCACTTAGCCATTGTTATCCTGGTCTGCTGACTCAGTAAAAAACCTCAAAGAAATTCTGTGGTGGAGCTGAAGAGACCATGTAAAATGGCTTGCTTATCACTTTTTTGAATGATTCATTAACCAGTGTAATTTAATAGGCCTCATGCCCAGTTAAATTCCAGTTTAACAATGTAGTGTGTGCTACCAGCTTTCCAGAAATGTTACAACAGGCCACTAACAAAAAGTTAAGCATTAACCAAGATGAGACAACAATGTAGCTTCAAAACTAAAAACTACTTTTTAGGTCTTTGCTTTGTTCCCTATTAAAAATGTCATGAAACTCACTTAATTGGTCTTGATTATATTGATTTAAAATATAAAACCTATTTTCTCTCTTTTCAGAATATATCAGATTATGAGCTGAGCCAGTTCAAAATAATGCAGCAGCCGTAAGTTTCTCATTATTTTCTGGTTCCCCATTAAATGACCAATACTCTACTGTACTCTAACAGTTTCTCTGTTAATAAATAAGAAAAATGAGAATTGAAACCTGCTCATGTAAAGGGTATTAATTGATGTGGGTAGAACCTCCTCAGGCTTAGGATCATAGAAGGTTCACAATGACTGGTTCAGATCAGCTGACAAGAAAAAGTCTCTTCTGCATCAGTTGCTGTGATTTAAACAAAGTGCTATTTTGAAAGTAGCTTAACTACAATTTAAATAGAATACTGAATAAGCAAATACAGGTATAACAGTTACAAAACTCCTTCATGTAGTTGGTGATAAATCAAGTTAATTTAGAAGGATATCCTTAATGTTCAGGTATATTATTTATCCTGTGTTACTGCACAGAAATAATATTAGGGAGTTTTATCTATAAGCCAATGAAACCACCAAGAGTTCGGTTCAATATGGAGTGAATTGCCCTGCTTCACATAATGGTTGTTATTATTTCCATGTAGTTGGTCGTGGTGGTGTTCGGGTTTTTTTTGAGGGGGAGGAGAGTGCGGCTCCTAGCTGGGAAAGTTTTATATTTATTTATATAGGAATAGGATTTTAATGGGTAAAAATGCTTTCAAGTTCCTCCAGTTTCTTACCAATACAGTGGGATTCAAAAAACTGTTTTGAGTTTGTTTTAATAGATAAGTAAGAAAAATATCAAAGGACGTTCTTGCAAAGCAATTAAGCCTAATGGGACATTTTGAGAGAAAAGGTGGAGAGTATGAATATGAAGTTAACCAAGGGTGTGACCTCTGTTTCTATGATATACATGAATATAACAAAACTCCTTATAAAACTCCTTATAAAACTCCTTAAATTTAGAACATAAATGTCACATGCCTAGCATCAACTTTCAGTCTAAAATCCGTTCCTCTCACATCTGACAACTTGTTACTGTAAAAATTGCCTGAGTTTCTAGCACTCAAACAGTTTGCATGTTTTGACTGGAAAAAGTCTACATTGGTTAACCTAAATCAAATGAACAGGCCTGTTCATCAAGGTGTTCATACAGCATATAATCCCCAATAGACCAAAACACTACAGACAGATAAACAAAAAAATAGTAATTACCATATAAGGTGAGACCAAAATCCTATGTTTCTCCTGGCAGTGGCCAGTGCTTCAGGTCTCTGCCTGTTGCGAAAGTTTCTTTATAAGACTTCATTAGACAGAAGGTCCCTTGACATGCCACCATCAGAAGCTCTTTGCCTTTCCCATTCTAGCTCTCATGAGCACAACACTTGATGTTCTTTTACTTAAGAAAGATTTTGAGTCTAGAAGGATACAAATGCTCAGTGAACCAAAACATACAGTTATTCTATATTTTGCTAAGAAATCCATCACAGGTGTACCAGGAGCCATGCGGTCATGCATGGATATGCTTTCCTGACTTCTGCACCAAATACCTCTGCTAACTCAATGGAAGGTTCTTTTCCCTCTAGTCAATATTATACCTGTTCTTTAAGGGGGAAAGGAATACAGGGGCAAAAAAGACAAAATGTTTTCTCTGGGAAGAGTTTATCATAGCAATTCTGTTTTGATACTCTGAAATAAACTCTTTTTTAACTACTTTTGTTTTAGTTCTGTTATTTCAAAGTTAATATTCACTTTGGCAGCCTAATGACAACCTGATGTAAACTACTTCCCATCAACACATAAAGCCACAGGTCTACCCAGATTGCTTCTGAGAAGCTACTGAATATAGTAGTGAAATTATCAGGATGCAATGTCTGCTAGTGTCTTATCTTATCCTTGAAATGCAATAATGAAAGATTTCCTTCCCCACTTCCAAAAACAGTAACAGAAGAGAGGTGCTGATTTCAAACAAGGGACAGCTAGTCCAAACCCTCTCTGAATCTGGCTGCCAGGGTTGTGCAACAAACTGCTCTCACAGGTTTGTATGTTTTCAACAGTCCTGACATTATGTTGAAATCTTGAGCTTTGCTTAAAGCCCTTCCTCCTGCAGAAGCACCACTTGTATTTTTCACTCCACACTGCAGACTCAGTTGATACACTCTCATCCTGACAGCCCAGGTTCACCCAAAACACTGAACCAGTTTACTGTACAACAGCACTTTCCAGATACTTCCCATTGGAGAAGTCTCAAACATATCACAAACTACAGTCATAGACTCACTTACTCAGTGTTATATATGTACCAGGAAGAGCACTATGTAGAACATGACACTACATTGAGTAGCACTCTTTAAGAGAGCACAGATAGCAGAATCAGCCTCATACCACAGATATTTCGTAATACTGGAACTTAAGTGCTTTCCAAACAGCCTGTCTTGCTATCTCTACTTAACATTTTAAGAAGCAGTGCAAATAGGATTGGTATTTGTATCTGTATTCAGCAAAACTGGCATATAAGCTGTATCTCAATTATGAGCAGCCATCTTTGGAAGCACATCTTAAGAAAGAGATATAAATACAGCTCAGTCACCTCAGTGTAGATAGTCCAAGACTATCTACACCAGATGTTTACCAGAAGTTGTTTCACAATGCTTTCGGCTTACTCAAGTTTCACTTTCCCAGGGACCGTGAAATTAAAAGGCCTTCTTTATAGCTAATGTGTTTAGAAATTCACCCCAAATCGAACTCAGAATAAATTCTGTTCTCAGCTCATGAGCCCTAGGGACTGTTTTGCAAAATCAGGACTGAAATCTTTCATCAAAATCAGTGTTCTCTGTCACATGTGCAAACTCAGAAGTCTGTTCCAGATGTGTTGGATTGCTAAGTAAATGAGAAATCTTCACCTGAAAATCAGGCATAAGATGTTAAGGCTTGAGTTTATCATTTGTGTATAACAACACACAGTTATGGAAGATCCCGGATAATAAGTGAGCTGTGATAAGAAACACATAATTACAAACTTTGCTTAATTATGGTGTGGGCAGCATTTGATCTCTTTTCTTGAAATAAACATCTACCAGTTTTCATTGCTGTGAAAAATGTTACTAGTTTATTTTACCAGGATTTTATAGTATATACAGAAAAGTTTGCTGTTCATAAATCAAGTGTTCTCATTAAGACTGATTTCTAGATTAGTTTTTAACTTTTTTTTTTATTTGTTCACAATTTTTTATAACTCTCAACTGAAATTCATCATTCTTGCCTTCTAAGCAAAGGAGATATCTTTTCCTCAGACATACAAGTTCTCAAACAACCTAATGTGGAAAATTAACTTTTTAGCTTTTTCACAGCTATCAGAATTTAAATCCATGGACAAGTTCTTTACACACCAGATGCAAAGGCCTGGATCTCCTCTGAACACCTCTGTAGCTGGGTAGGAGATATTTTATAAAGCACAGTATTTTGGAGAGATAGTGTCCAATAATCACTAAACCTGGATTTCATAAATGCGGATTTGAGACCTTACTTTTCCTAAGTAAACTCAGCAATATTATTTTAGCATTCGCTGCTTGCTTTCCCACCAGCAGTGTGAAAATAATAGTACTTCCCTATTTCACAGGGGTGCTACAATGGAAAAGCATCAGGAATTTGGATGTCTTAAAATAGTAAGGAAAACTGTACAACTGCACTGCAAGTGAAAGCTGTAACTTGCTTCCCAAGTTCCCATTCCCCAGCTGTGATGCCACAGGACTACAGGAGATACATGCACTGGGGACATCTGAATATTGCAGATATTTCTGGCCAGGCAGTGACCAATACTACCATCACTGCAGCTGCCAAACAGACCTCTTGTGTTGTCAGGGACCACCCCAGGCTTGCAGGCAACTAAAGAGAGTGATGGTTCAAACGGCAAACAGGCCTTTGCGGGTAAAATTAATTGTACTGTACTCATGACAGAGATTTACATCCATCTTTTCTCCACAGGTTAGTCAGACACTTCAATGCATTTTAGTCATTCTCTGTGCTTCTAGCAAGAATCTCTGTCTCAAACACTAGCATGTATAATGCATTTTCTGCTGTAATGTTTTTAATTAGCATTAAAAAGACAGGATAATTTAAGGCATAAACATTATGACAATAATTAAAATTAAGAATAAAAGTGGAGTCAAGAAATAAAGCAGTAGAATTCTAACAGGCTACAATGACATTCAAATTTCATATGTAGAAATTTTCTAATCCTGTTCAGAGGGGGAATTACATAATCATTATTATTAAATTTATTCATAGTTAATAAATGTAGGGCATGCAACATTATACTTTCAGTTTCACTTTGAAATATTTTGATTTCCTGCTCCTGTATTTTTATGTCAGTGTTGCTTAACGAAAGACAAATTCTAATAAAAAAATAATAAACCCAATGAGATTTCTAGGAGAATTCCACTGTTTTCTTAAGAAACAATAAAAACAAAGAGCTTTTACTGTCTCTTTAAGCAAGTACAGCAGTACAGAAATCTTGTCACAATTTGCATTTGGACTTACCCCACTCCAGAGAAAGCTCCAAGCTGAAAAAGCAAAGGTGATAGATGACTTCTATCCCAACACTTAGTAAGCAGGAATGGTTTTCCCCTCTCCTTGGGATATACTATAATGGACTTTTAATTACCCTATATCCTTCAAATACCAGTGCTGAATCAGGTTGAAAGTTTTATGTCTAAGTGTGTAGATTTAGTTCCTTGCTTTTCTTAGTTTTTGCTGTAGCTTAAATGCCATTTTAAAAATCTTCACTTATTCCAAAAACTGGAAAAGGCCAGGGCTGCAAATTCAAAAGATAGATACCTCTTCATACAATGATGACCCAATTAAAATGAGACCTGAAGAGGTTTCCACTACATAAGCACTCTAGTGTCATAAAAGTATAATACAGGGTACTTCCTTGGTAGTTATATGCACTCCAAAGGAGGAAAAAAAAACCCCACCAACCTGCATTTGACTTTAAATAATATTTTATATATTATATACTCATTTTTAGCATAGAAAGGCTATGACAAAAGTCTACTCAGGCATCAAACATTTACAGAAGCAGCCACTGCCTGCTGATTAGAATTAATTCTGGATAGTCTCCTGTTTACAGTAGGATCTAGCAAATATTTGCTCAGCAAAGCAACATCATCTTGCTTTCTTTTACAGCAACAGATTATTACACCCCTGCAGCAGAAAGGGGGCAACACACACTTGCATTACAGCAGTTTTATTTCCTTCTGCCATAAGCAATTGAGACTTTTGCAATGACACCAGTTACTTGAGGAGGAAAATCCCTCACAGCTCAGGAGCGTGCTGTGTTCCAAGATCTTTTAGGAAGCTCACTTCTGCTCTTGTAACTGTTCATCGTGCTACCTTGGATCTAAAGCCAGGCCAAACTGGTATTCTATATTGAAATGTTTTGTGAAAGCTTAACAATGAAAGAATGGAAAGATCACAGCTTCAGAAGCCTCGTGGCACCACCATACATCACATGGATCTGAACCTGAGACCACAGTTTAATCATAGCACTTCTTCCATCTCAGCTCCGTGTCAAAAGTACTACCTAGTCAGGTGAACACAGGCAGACATATTCCAATATTATAAATCTGTAACTGGGCATTTCTTAGTACTAAGGGAATACAGTTTTATCAAGCTTTGCCATATTTTTGGGATTTTCCAAAAATTTATTATATTCTATTTTGGCAAAATATGCTGTCCACTATTTAAGCAAATAACATTTAATATAATTCAACAGAGAAACAGTGAATTTGTATTTTATGCATTGTTTTATATTGACAGTGACACATACAAGAAAACAGTACAAAGTAGAAACAATTTCTGTACATCATATTCTCCTACAACTGCAACCACACAGAAGGCATTTTCAAACAAACAATCTTTCAAAACTGGACATGGAGATGCAGGGTGGAGTTACATTAATGGTGTCCTAGGTGGGATGAAAAGCAAACCCAATATAGAAGCCATTCAAGCTAGCAGCATGTTCAGTTGAAAGGCAACTCAGAGTTATAAATACATTGTCAGAGTTGGAGGGTTTTTTCCATTTTAATGAATATTACACATAAAAACTCCAATAAAATAAAATAATTTTGTCCTTTCTCCCATCTTTTCTTACTGAATATAATCCCACTCTCAAACAGTGAAATACCAGTTGATATTATCTGGACATCAAAAAAGAACTGATCGGATACAAAGGTAACAGAAGAAATCCCTATTTTTCTTACCAACAACCTTCATACCTGTGATGGAAACCAGTTTTCAAGTTGTCTCAGTATCTTTCCTACCCTTGCTATCCCAGTTAGAAAAATACAGAGAGGCAGAGTTTGCAGTCTCAGCTGGCTTATGTCTGTACGTATAATATATAAATCAGTACAAGCCTGAACCATCTCCAGAGTCTCCTCCCCTTCTTCGGCCCCATGATTTTCCATCACACTCTGTTCTAGAGCCTGTTCAGAGCAACTTCTAAACTAGAAAATTTTCAAATTATTCAGTCTTGCCCAATCTCCTTTCATTGTACCCTACTATGCTTAGGCATCTACAGAATGCCACTTGGGGGTGAGTTAACAGTATAATTATAGAACTGTTTCTTTAATATTGGAAACACTATGCTCATTTTTAGAGATGTTAAGCAAGATAAACCACTGACACTTTTGCTAAGTGTAACAGACTAGTGCTAAATAATACTAGATGTCTATTAACTCAAGAGAAAGAGCAGATCAGCCTCTGAAAAAAAAGCATATGCTGGTCCAGCTGTAGAGAGAGCCAGGTCTGCAAGTTTCACCGCATTAATTTTTAGTGAAAGCAGAAATATTTATCTTTGTTAGTACGACTCTAGACCAGCCTAAACAGTAATAGAATATGAGTTGCACAGCATCTCAAGTTGGTACCAAAAATCAAAGAAACAAGTCATCTTTTTAAATCACAGACCAGCCGATGTTTGTGCACAAAGCCAGAAGGAGAACCAGAAATGGAAGCTGTAGCCCAAAATCACAAACTGGTTCATCACCATCATTATATATATGGACAGAATCTTCTTTCACCCTGTCGATCGATGTGCCTTCCTTTTCTTTATTACATGGCTGTATTGAGACCACAGAGAAGAGGTTGTTGTAGTTTCAATTCACTGGTCTTTCTTCCCTTTTAGAAAATCATATTTGGTAGTCAGAAAGAGCTGCACCTGGGACTCCAACTCAGAAGAAAATAACTTCTGGCTCATTCAAGCAATGAAGTGTGAAGGACTATTAATTTATAATCTCATTTTAGCAGAATTCCATATGTGCCCCAGCTCAGGTACACACTGGGCACAAAACAGAGCAAACGTCCTGGCTCATTTTGTTCCATATCTCCAAACTGGAGTCCTCTCAGTTTTTTAAAGGCATACAATATTTAATTTACAGTGTGTTATTGACACACATTAATGTTCTCTGCAGGACAGACATTTCATTCTTCTTACTTTAGACTAGCCTCTGTGAAAATGAGTGAAAAACATAACCTTACTTTTACTTTTGTATAAGCACGCAGAGCTTCATTCCTCAGTTCATACATATGTGCTGTAATAGCAGGTGTTCTTTGCAGTATTTCTAAGATAATGAAGGAAAGTATTAAACCCTTTCATTCAGACTTTCTTTAATTCAGAAATGATAAGAGAACAGGTAAATGGTTAAGGTAAGATACTTAGCCATGAAAACTGCAGTGCTTAAAAATGGGGTCGGCTAGACAAGGAGGGTAGAGAAACTGAGCTGCAAGAAGTTAAGGGACCATGGCAGGGAAGCCTGTTGCAGCTGCAAGCCAGACAGTTGGTGCTGTAACAACCAGTCACTTGAAACAGCTTCAGGAGGGGCTGTTCAGCACAGCTGGCCTGGCAAAAGATGAAGTACAGTTGGTAGGAATGCCACAGCATCCCTTTGTGCAACAGAATTCAAGACCTGAAACCCAACAGCCTGTACATCTACAGGTGACAACCTATATAATTCATAAACATGGGAAAAAAAAATGCATTTCAAAGACTTGGCCAAAACAAATGCAGAAATTGCATTCACTATGCAAATAAATCATAGAATCATAGAATCATACAATAGTTAGGGTTGGAAAGGAACTTAAGATCATCTAGTTCCAACCCCCCACACATGGGCAGGGACATCTCACACTAGATCAGCTCACTCAAGACTCCTTCCAACCTGATCTTAAACACTTCCAGGGATGGAGCATTCATTACTTCTTTGGTAACCCATTCCAGTGCCCTCACCACCCTCACAGTAAAGAACTTCTTCCTTATATCTAACCAGAACTTGCCGTGTTTAAGTTTGAACCCATTATCCCTTTCCTACTGCTACTGTCCCTGATGAAGAGTCCTTCTCTTCATACAGAGGGATGAAAGGACATTCTCCAGAGTAGGGAGGCTCTTCAGTTTCCTGGTCAAATCCACCTTGGTCAGGGCTGAGACTGCATCTAAAAATTCTGATGGAACAGTACTGCCTGGTCTGTTTTAAATAATAGTTTATTTTATTCTTCCTCAACTCATGCCTGACAATCTCCTTCTGTTCCCAATAGTCAAGAGTTCTGAGGGGAAAAAAAGAGTTTATTTTACAGTTCTCATACTGGCTCTTCTATTTTTCATTCTCTTCCACCCACTGCCATTGCACATTTTAGGTACTCTCCAATGATATCCTTGACAGAGCATGAAGTCTCAGTTTCTTCTTCACAATTCTGGCACTTCAGTTTCCTCAGACACCTGCTACCACAGCTCTGTCATTTCTCCTATTTAGTTCCTCACTGCCCAGTTTCATGGCTTATTATTTTACAGAGCTCTCAGAATACAGACGATAACTTAAAAATACATTACCATTTCAGTTCATTTGCCTTATGATACATTTCATAAAAGTAATCAGATCCTTTTCTAAATCGCTAATCTGACTGATATAATTAATTACCTTTATCAGTATGTATCTTCCTTATCTCATTCTGCTGGTTCAAGCAACAATATTCTGAAGAAATACACAGGAATATAAGGCATACACATGCTCTTGCTTTAATGAATAAATATTACAGTTCAAGATGACAGACAGGAAAGGACTGTCTGAATTGCTTGAAATGTCAGTATGAACTACCAGCTGTATTCCTTTTGTATCACTGGTACAAACAATGTTTAAGAAATTATTCACAACTAGATGTTTTCTGTCCACATGTAGCCCACAAACAGATTTAAATATACCCTGTAAAAAATTTCAAAGTCAAATATTACCTGTCATTATTTTCTCTTTTTAAAGAAATAGAAATGTGATTCACACATACAGTCTTACAGGTATTCTCTGCTATGTAGTATTTTTCCAGGGATTTATTGAAAATTACAGATAAAACCAAAATTTCAACAATTTTGGCTTGTAACCAAAAGCAGCACTAAACATGTGTCATATACGTCCATCAGCAGGCAGCTCTAAGAAAACACTGACAAATAAATAGCAAATATAGCTAATTTAGATCGCAGACAACAGCCTTACAGATGATGTCTTTCCAGCAACACTTCTCTACCATCATCAAAGTGAATACGGCATCATATCCTCTGTTAATCACAATGAATAATGGGAATAAGTTCTTCAGGATTAAAGATGTAAATGCTCCAGACCCAGCCTAAATAAAAACCAACATATCAGTATATATTTATAGTTACAATGTATCTTGCAGAGTCTACGGGATAGAACACCAGTTTCTGGGAAAGCCCCACTTCCTGTGTAGATTTGAGGTGTTGCTCATTCACAACAAATGCATCAAGAAGAATGTTTTGAAACTCAGCCCCATGGCATAGCTCCAACAGATACCTGGGCATTTATTCTATTTCCTTTATTCTATACTAAGAGAAAATTTATTCTATAGTAAGATCAAAATTTTGCTTCTTTATTGTGGCATTTCTTTCTATTCCAATATTATTGAGTATTGGGTGGCTTAAAGTAAAGCAAGCCTGGGTTAGATCAAAGGTCTAATTCATGTGACATTTGTAACATCAGCCTGCATCAGGTGCCTTTAAGAAGATAAAGGCAAGCAAATGGGTGTGAGTGGGTGCCTCGGCACACGTATGAACAGTACATAACCCGCTGAGCTGGTAAAACACTCCAGTGCACCACACTTAAATTTACTCTGTGAACTTTGATTCAGGAAAGGGTTGGTGGTATCAGTTCCACCAGGAATAAGAATAATAATAGCAATCTCTAATTTCTTTAGAAGCTCATGATACTTTGAGGAGGCTTTTTCATAAAAGGGGAAATTCTCCTGTGAACACAATTATGAAAGTTAACCAACCTCGAGGAAGGCTTAAGCTTGAAAGTAATCAGAACCCCAGGCAGATCTTTATGACACAGAGAAGGTTTAAATACCCAAATCCAAGTCCATCCTGCAGATGTTGGTAAAATCTACTTGTTTTCAGAAATTAAAATCTCGTAAGACTATCATCTATGTGTAGAATTTCTAAACTAACCATCAAAACCTTTCTTTAATCCCAAATATTTTAGATTGTGATTTCCTCAATGCAGTGACCTTCTTCTTGTTCTTGATTAGAACAACGTAGAATGAAAAGGAATAATACTTTATAAAGCAGGCTGCTATGTACTACTGCAATACAATAAATATTCAAATTTACATATATGCATTTCTTTACATGTAGATTTCTCTCAAATTTTCCTTCTTCTTTCACTTCTTCCCTAGTTCCCTTTATATTTTAAATCTGACAGGATGACAGAAAAAAAGTAGAAATAGTTATTCTGAAACCCAATGTTTGATACTAAATGTAGAATTTTTTTCAATATATTTTGGGAGTAGAAAGACGCAGGCTTTCATGATCACAAACTTATGAAGTACCTCTTTTAAATGCTGTATTACAGCAATAAATGCTTTGAAAGAGGATACATAAAAAATAATAATCCACCGATATATCGTGATACTCCATCAGCTACAATTTTGTTGTCTTCATGCAATTAAAGTTACCAACTGTGTAAACGTGTTCTTTGTAACAATTTAGAAAAACTGCAGTGTTAGACAACATAAAAAATTCATGGCTATCATTACAAATCTGAGTAATTTTTCTCCACAGAAGAGAGTATTCCATGAAACTCTTTATCTTTGGTCATAAAATGTTATTATTATTTCAAATAGTAGCTTGCTACTTAATTAATAAGATGATCATTTCTCTATTTAGAAAGTTCTGAATCTCCTTGATCACTTTACCTTTTTTTCAAGGAGGTATTTCACACGCACTATACTTGTGGGTGAGAAGGACTTTGGTGATATTTCTGTTCCCAGAACATAGTGTTAGGCAATTCCAATTATCCAAGAAACAGAAGACAGCAGTCTTTAGAAGATGGAAACATATGACAACAAAAAAAACTACAGACAAAAGTATTTTTCCTGTTCCTAAGCAGGAACAGGAAAATGCTCAGACAGCAATTATTGTGGTCAGTGAAGCAGTGCAGATTATCAAATTGTACCAGAGAAAAGATGCACCAACAGATACATACATACATACATCTTGGCTGTATGTATTACAGGCCAGTGTAAGACAGGAAAGAAGGGGTTTAAAAACTATTGTGTTTTCAGCATTTTCCAAGTACTGAAGACATCATGATATGTCTAAACAGTATCAGCACTATACAGAAGTAACCTCATTTTAAAATATCCCTTTCATTTTGAAGTTTGAAAACATTAGACAATCTTTTGTTTGTGTGAATGTATACACAGTGATTTTATGAGGGACAAAATCATATTTATACCATTCACTGTCAATGTCTAAATTTTGAGTGATGCTCAGCTGGCACATGCAGAAAAGAAGGACACAAAATATTTCTTCCCAGTCCTCCTCAGCCCCATGCAAGTCTCATTGTTAGTGCCAGGGCTAAATAACCCACTCTGCTAAGCACTCCCACTAAGGCTCCTTGGGTATTCCCCAGGGTAAATCCACACCCCAAGCAGGAGGACAGAGAGAGAAACAAACTTGTCCAAGGTTTAATCCAGTTGCAGCAGGAAGCAGGAGAGCAGAGTATACAAGCCCTGGAGAAAAGTCAGAAACAAGTGAGGCTTGCCAGTCTGCAAAGAAGCCTGTGCCCCTACACCCTCCTGCCATGGTAAGGATCAAAGTCAGATTAAAGCTGGCCAGCTACAAGTGTCTCTGTCCCAGTCACTCCTGATTGATGGAAGCAGCTATTAGCAGACTGAGCAGCAGCACCATTCTTCAGAGTCACTGTAGCTGTTGGCTGGCACCAACACAGGTCATTGCCTCCAAGGCAATCTGACCTCAAACACTTTCAGTTTAACATTAAATAATTAATCTGTCTGAAGGAGCAAATTTTGTGTTTCTGTGTGCATGTGGAACAGACGACAGTAAAACTGAAAAGCAGAAGTGCAGCTTTTTACACAGTGGGTTTGTCCCCAGAGAAATAAAACACATTTTCTCAGCAGGTGCAAAAATGAATTTGCTCAGAAGCCCCTTCATGAGAAAATCCTATTAAATTTACTGTTTTCACATCTTTGCCTACCCCACAGTACATGCCTACACGTACAGCCTGTTTCCTCCAGTAGGCCTATAGACAAACCTAAATCCCTAGCAGTTAAATTGAATTGAATTTTCAAATGCATCTCTTACTACTATTGCTGTATGAAAAACTTTTACTACGCCATTTAGTGTCCAAAGTGATAACAGATTAAGGCTTTAAGATTTCTAGGGCAGTTGCTAGGAAACTTCCAAAATTAATACTGTGGCACTGAACCATTTGACTCACAGTGAGGAGACTAAAACTGAAAATTAGTATTATTCAAAAGTACTTAGGACAGAAAAGTACCTCCCTCTCATCTGCTAAGACACAAGTAAATGCCCATGTGTAATTTTTCCTGTAAAAGTAGTGTTTTCTAGTTTAAAACAGCTTCTATGCATCCTGAAATTGAAAAAAGTCCATTCAAATAGACTAGCTAATGAGAGTCTGAGAGCAACGCCTGGAAAAAACCAGATGCCTTATTTTAAACATGAAGCAGCAGTGTTTCACCTGTTTATAGCCATTCGTAAGTAGTAAATACAGATGTCTTGACAAATCATGTTCCATAACCTCATGGTTTCTGAATAGCAGCCATGGGACACTGAATGGTAAGTTGAGTAGGCAGTGTTATCAGTCAAAATAGAAATCAAGGGGAAACAAAACTATGTCTAAATTGGCATAGTTTTAAACAATGGTGAGTGCTCTTTTGGCCTGGTACCAAGTCCTGCAAATTTGCATTCAGACCCATATGATCAAGCACAAAATCCTCCCGAGCAGCATGTGACTGTTAACTCTCCATTTCCCCTCTGTTCTTCATCTGCACAGCATATTGCTGGCATGTCTTCCTACAGACATTCTGAAAGCAGAAGAGATAAAATACATACAAAATACATTAAATTGGTAGGCTTTAGTAAAAATTCAAGCCTCCAACATGGCTACAGTTTCCAATCCTTATTCAGGTGGTATGAATTCAGGCTGTTTTCCAATTCAGGTGTAGGTGGTATCCATTTGGACTATTTTCACTAAATTTCCATAGCCTCAAAAACAGAACTGTAGCAATCATTTACTGACTTTCATGTGAACACAGACTGATCAAGCCAAATTCCTGTTACGGACCAACTAAATTTACATTCACATTACACTGCTTCCATGGTTGGAGTTCTCACCTTTAGTGCTATCGCAGTAGTAGCACGAAGTCAGAGCTCAAGCAGTAGACCCAAATTTTAAATAGAAATCCTTTAAATAGAGAATAAATACTCTTAGAAGCAATTATCAGAGACTGAGAGAGATTTAAGACAGCATGTAGATAAAGGCAGGGAGAAGCACCTCTGATAGAGATGAAATACTAAGACCTCAAGACCTCGAGTAAAATCAGACAGGTATTTTGAAGTGAATTTTCAATCATTTCGCATATTGCTCAGGAAAGCCTATATTGCTGCCCTGTTTTCTTCAAGGAAAAGCCAAGCAAAAGCTCACAACACTGTCTCGTAAAGTAGAACCTGCAGCATCCTGCTGTTCCCCACACTCCCCAGAAGTGGGGAAGTCAAAATGAAAAAAATACGTTAAGCACTTGGCAAGAGAGGTTGAACATAAAATCCACTTGAAGAATTCTTTCCTATGAAGAACAGTTGCATCCTTGACTTCTGAATAGTTCTAAGAAAAAACTTTTGGCACAATCTTCTCCATTAATGTTGGAGACAAAATTTTGCTAATTGAGAAGGGGTTAAGAAATGAGTTTTCTAACATGACTGAGAGAAAAAGTAAGTCTTACATGGTCAGGTTATGAATAAAATTGAAACCTCGCTATCAAATCAATTGCTTACTTCAAACCAGGTTTCTCAGCTGGTTTATATACACTGAACGCACTAGACTGAATCTATGAGCATTAATGTATTCTGTAAAAAATAGCTTCTTCTTGAAATAGTCATGTATAGTTCAGTGAGATCATCTAATGCAGCACGGTCTCCTCAAAGCATTAAAAATAAATAAACATTAAAAAGATTTCGTGTAAATTGATATTTTAAGCTAATCTATTGCAGAAATCTGTAAATTTTCTTTTTATTCACCTTCTCATTGTTAAATTTTTATGCCACTTGATACAGTCTACAAATATCTGCTTTTTATTTCAATTATGTGAAATCCTAGAAGTTCAGAAAGGGCAACTGAGAGCCAAGGCTGTACCTGTGCACTGGCTTGGACTTTTCACACTCATTCCTGCAGCTTGATTGCCCATCTGCCCTATGTGCCACAGCTCCTGCCTGAAACACATTCCTAGGGTTTTCTGTCATGCAGAAGAGACTGGGCAAATGCGGTTGCATCACTGAGCCTCACCCTGCTTTGCAGTCAGGATGTGGCTTCTGCTGCCAACCCAGATCAGGAACTCCAGAAAAGTTTTTAAACAGGCCCTTAGGTTCCCTAGACTTAACATAGTCACAATCTGTAATCCAAATTAAGACAATGGCATGAACAGTTTCCATAAAAAGGTGTTAGTATCAAATCTTATGAATTTAAAAGAAAGATATGTACAGCTGATATCTGATATAATATCAACATTGTAATATGAATATTAGTAGCTTGAGCAGGAATCCCTGACAAACCTAAAATCATCATACAAGCCATGTACTAGAACGTATTAAACTAGAGAGCATTAATTTTAGTGGAAATCATAAAAAGAAGTCATGAAAAGTGTCAAGAGAATAACCTTCAGCCAGGAGAAACCCTAAGCCATGTCAGTGATAGCAATCAAACTCCAGAATTTGCCTAAAGGTTTCTCTACAACAATTTGCTCTGTATCAAGATGCTTGTTCCGATCTAGGTACAACACTTACCGATGACTAAAATGCTTCAGACAAGTCTTCCGATCCCTTGTTTCTGTGCTACAGGAGTTTTCAGTCTACTTAGAGATGGAAAGTCAAGATATAAATTATCTTAACAACAGACTACAGAAAACTGGAGCCCTGAAAAAACAGGAGATATCTGGGAACTCACAGCAAATTTTGGCCAAATGAAAGTAGAATACTCACAGTCTCAGACAGACTTTGTTCCACCGAGTTTTGTTTTGACCATGCCTTGATGACCTCACAGCTCTTGAACAGAAAACAGAACACACCACCAGAGTGAGGCAGCATGTACAAGGAATGATTCGGTGGGAAGTAAAGAGCAGAAAATAGCAGAGGGGGTAAAAAATAATTTTATTTTCTGAACATACAAAATAAAAAAGTTGCTTTTAAAAATCTTTTTTATTTATAAGAATAAACAGAGAATTACACAGTCATATTGGGAGAGGATCAGAGAGACAAACCCAGACTAAGCCACACCACTTGCAGTGATGAGGAAATAGTGTTGCAACAGTCAGTGGCATTTAGGAAATCTGTCCAAGCATTTAGAAGGTCTTTTGGTCTTTTCCAAAATTTCAATTGACATTTTGAGCATCAAAAAGAAAAATAAGAAAGCATGCATGTTCTGGTAACCATCCTGCCAAGGGAATTTACTGGCAAATCCTGCATTACCTGTGTTAGGTAATGGTACCAGGAATTTATCCTGTACCTCTTGTAGCCATATACAGGAAAACAAACTTAGTGGCTATCACAAAACCAGCAGAGTCTGTGTGAATGTGGTTCTTAAAACATTAGATAAGAAAACACCAGTTAGGTAAAGGGCTTGAATGTGATGCTCCAGAAGACCATTGCAGAGTGGTCTTCCAGGTGATCTTCCCAGGTGGGAACACCTCTGCAAAAAACCTTAAGACATCTCCCAGGACACCATTATGCCCCACACCCCTGAGACCTGTGCCTCAGGCTGGTTCAGACTGCCAAGCCATGTCTTAGTGGGCAGCAGCATCTGCCAGCCAGTGACCATTGCGTCTCACACTGGCCCCATTAGCCCCAGATGTGCCGGGGACCATGGAGGTGGCACAGGCATTCCTCAAAACAAACCTCCTCTGCCAAGACCAGCACCGGTGGCTGGGGAGGAGGGTTTTGCGTTAACCATCACTATGGTCAAGATGTCACCCACATGGCAAAACAAATCCCAGTTCCTCTTTGGCATTCTCCAAACAAGCATATTAGGTCAAAGGGAGACAGTTGCTGAGGCAACAATTACAAAAATAGCGTGACATTATGTTTGCTGCATGGCTCAAACCTGCCACTGCCTCCAGGCTCCCAGGGCTCCTGAAGAGGAAGGCAGGGTATTTCCTCAAGTGAGGATTAGTAAGACCCTACCTCACAGGATCTACAGAGGCATCGTTCTGGGGTGATGAATAATGCTGGAGGGATGGAAGAACTGCAGCCATTCACCTGCCCCATCCCTGGTGCAGGTCTTCAGGGCCCTTCTCACCAGCTGCATATGGTGGTTTGTTCCTCTCCGTACAGACTATACAAAAGCCACAGGCAGGACCAGAAGTTTGGACTCTGAAACCACCATCTGGGCAAAAGAAGAGGCAGAGGGCTGTGTGGAAGGGCTTGGACATGTTCCTTTTTATGTAAGGTTTTTCTGTAGTAGTTTTCCAATCTTGTTTTTGATCCAAGTTTTCTCAGCACCAGGTTAGATGGTCAGATAGACTGATTTGGTGGCAGACCAGAAAGAGCTAAGCAGGCTATACTAATTTTCTGGTGAGCCTACACTCAGATCCAGATGTAATTTGTATCTGAGTAATTTTCTGGTGAGGCTACACTCAGATAGTTTTGATGCACATACATATTTTAAATGGGGAAAAAGAGGAATTTCACTGTAACTAGAAAGGCTTTGTTTGGCATTTGGGGGACAATAGCTTCTTTCTCTTAATTTCAGGACTTTGCCTGCACTTGACTCTCCGCTGGTTTCCTAGGAACATCATATTCCAAGGCAGCCAGAAGAAATTACTCTCTCAGATGCCTTGGGTTTAAGATAACTGTGGGACATTGGGCGGAAAGGGCCTAATTTATTCTTTGCCCATGTTTTGAATGAGTAGAGAGACTGTCTAGGCCATATCCCCTGCTACTAGTAACCTCTGCTAATTCTAGGCCAGGACTATTTTATCCCCAGGAAAAACCCCCACTGTCAGTGTGTCTTGGTAGGTGTGGACATAAAGGAAGGCAAGATATGCTAGGGCTGTAAGGACAAGCATTTACTTCCTTTCCCTGTACTGCTTTCCAGACAAGTAAAAATAAGCCCTGGTGGAGTAGTAGGATAGGGGCTGGTGGAGAATTTTGCTACAAGCTGTTTGCAGATATTAAAGCGAAGCAGGACTGTGTGCTGGGCCATGTGTGTGCATGGCAGAAGCGAACAGGCTGAAGTATGACCAGTGGACAAGGCCTCAGAGCACGTGCCACAAATTCTCATGAGCAATTCTTGTGCAATGGAGACTTTCTTAGGAGTAACTTCTTGGCAGCAGTACTGGTCTAAGCAGCCACACATCCTATTCCTCCCACCCTAACTGCACTCTAACAAACAGCCGCGCACCGAATCAAATCAAGCCCTGAGCACAAGGGACTCGGGGACTACCCTGAGCGCGAGGCATCACCAGCGACCCCTTCCTGGGAGCGGTGAGGTGACAGCGCTACAAAGACAGAAGTGAAAGCCCTCCCCACTGGGCACTGCAGAGCATTAAAACTAAACCAGTAAACTGTTGGGTCAGGAAGAAATCAGGCAAAACCAGCACAGTAGTGCAAATGACAGGCTGCCTCCAAGGATCTCAAAGGGAAGCTGTCTGGAATTTCTGCAACAGTCCGTAAGGAGGTTGTTGTTTAAGAGAAATCACTGCATAAGCCCTCCAAGCAAATCCCATATTCTGATATGTGTTTTATGTATACAAGACTATACAAGCAAAATTACATTATTCCTCAAAGCCCACAAACTTCATAAGATACCCCAAAAAGGGTAATTTGTTCACTACGCGATTTCCCTAGAGAAATACTGTATGCAGATATCAAGTGACTTCCAGGCTGAAAGCTCAGACCAAAAACGTCAGCCATGCCAAGGTCAGAGCAATACTGTTATCAAAGACACAACTCTTGTGGCAGGCCGTTTTCCCAGAGTCATCTACACTAATCAGGAAAGTTTGGTTTACTGTTAGATTTTCACAAGAAAAAAAAAGTCAGTACAGTCTTGGGAGGAGGCACATCCATGTGAAAATCTAGCCTAAGTGGCAATGAGAATCTCCCTAAGAAGTAACTTCGGGGGTGCTGAAAACATATTGTACTTAACAGAACATATTAACATGACACAGATGTACATTCTTAAATAAGACAATAGGTTTCCTGCCTAGAGCACTTCCGCTTATAAACTAAGTTACAGACATGCCAAAGATACAGAAAGAAAGTGACAAGACTCATCCACTAAAGGTGCAGAATCCAAATTAATCAGCACTTCAGGATAAATACTAAACATTAATATCTGCTTACACTGTCCCTCAAAAACAACCAGTTGCCTATAAAGCTTATAATTTAAAAAGGAAAAAAATATGGTTGAGCCCAAGATTAAGCAAAAAAAAATCCCAGACTCCAAGATACCAGAGCCATAAAACACAGATCAGCTGCCTATATTTTGGGTGAGAATGGCCTGGTCCAGTGTCCTTGGAAGGATCAGCGTTTGCTCCTGCCTTGGTTTAAAGTTTAGAAGTTTGAAGTTTAAAAGTTTAGAGATGAGAAAACTTTTTTCCTCTCACAGCTATATTCAGAAAGATGGGGGTAACAGGATGGTTTTCTCTAGCTTTACTAGAGAGCCTTTGAGAAGAAAGAAGTTCCCACGGTAGCGTGTGCCTACCTGTCGCACATCTTCACCAGGAAGCGCAGAGCAGTGAGTGAGAGAGGAAAGCCTGCATTGTCCCCGCAGACCGCAAAGTCACCTGGAGCTGGAGGCGCGGCTAGGAGGGTGTTACCCGGCCCTGCCATAGCCCGCTAAAGCTGAGCTAAACGCAACCACCTGCACGCCAAGCCAGCCGAACGGCCGGCACACCTTTCCCTGAAGCCGTGGCAGCGCTTCCCTCAGGCACTCCAACAGGTCTAAAGGGAGGAGCAGGTTAGAAAGGCCTTGCGTTCCCATTTCCAAAGGCTCCACCTTGGCTCTCGGTACCGCAGCCACCTGTGCGCGCCGCCGGACAGGGGGCGGGCGTCGGGGCCGGGAGAGGCCAGTCTGGGCTCCCTGAACACCGAGTCCCTCCTCTATCAGCGCCTGCGGGTAGGACGGGGGGAGACTTCAGCAGCCCGGTACGACGGCGGCTGTGACTTACTTAACGCAGCAGAGGCAGTACTGCGGAAAAGTTTCAGCCGCGCCCGAGCACGGCGGTAGGAGGGAGGAGAGCCCGGCAGAGGCGGCGGCCGCTCCGGCAGGTGCCGGGTTGGGGCGATACAGCGTGTCCCGGCGGGCGCTGGCGTAGCGTGAAACATGGACAAGCTCAACAAGCTGACTGTGCCGGCTGGGGAAAAGCTCAGGTAGGGTCCGATCCACTTCGGTCTGTTCCATGAGTAGCGAGCGCGGGCTTAGAACTGGGCGGGGGGCCGAGGGGTGACGGGGAGCCGTGTTGTGCACCAGGGGTAGGGGGGATAGGGAGGCTCAGGTGCACGAGGAAGTTGGTAGAAGTCTTAGAGTAAAACGGAGTTACTTCTGGTCGCTATGGTGGTATAGGGAAGCGTGAAGGTAAATACAGGTCTGGAGTGGTTAATCGGACACGGCTTTCAAAGCAGACTCTGTTTCATGTGCAGGGAAAAGGTGAATATTTTTAAAGTGTCTGTCTTCAAAGCTATAAGAAGATAGTCTTTGGCTGACTAAGATGTATGAGCCTCATGCAAATTAGAAAAAAAAATTAATTGCTTGATGGTTTAATCAGAGTGGCCTGTGAAGATAGATTTTGCAGTTAGGTTGCATAATATTTTCTAATCTTCGAAAGAACTGGTGGAATAGGGGGAACTGGAAAACGGGAAATGTTCCTAAGTGAAGGAGAACAATGTTAAATACAGGGTTTGAGAGGAAAAAAGCAGAAGCTAACCATTACTGAAGTATTTTTAGTGTGACTTGGTGGGTGTGCTGCTGGAGTTGGCCCCTCAAGGCTTTTTCATCGCGGTGATTTTTTTTTTCTGAATCGTTAAAATAAGCCCTGTTTGAGAGTGAAGCAGCATCCAAACGTCTTCTTCCCCTGGAAAATGAGACTGAAATACTGGAAAAAAGAATCCTAAAAAATCCTCATACTTAAGTACTTGATACTAATTTATAAGCCATTCTCAAGTCTGTCTCCCTCTCCCCAGAAGCCTTCATGCAAATCAGAATAATCCCTTGTAAAGCTAATTCTGATGGAATGGCATTTTGTAATATCTACTCTTTCCATTCTGTTGAAATACTGGCAGGGAATGGGAGGGATACCTGAAGAGCTGCAGTGACCCTCATATCATATTCCTTAGCCAGGCAAACCTAGTAAACCCTAGCAGACTGCATCCTACAGTCCAGAAAAGATCTCTGGGGAAGGCTCAGTGGACAGGGGGAAGAACACAGTGAACCTCCACACTAATAGTCTAAAAATATCTAAAATAGTGTTCAAGGTCGGTCTGAACTGTCTATCTCAAGATAATAAGCTGACTGATATGGTGGAAAGCTTGATGCTGCCTAGACAGTTAACTGGTGCACAAAGAAATAAAACACTTTCTGCTGCGATAAAATGGTAGCTGCATCTTCTGTGCCTTTGCAAATTATTAAACCAGGATTACTTTCAAGTATACAGAAGATGATCTACATGTGAGGGTTATAAGGGTCCAAAACTTGTGAACTGATTCAGAAGCCCTAAACCAGCAAGGAGCCATCACATCCCTGCTATATCTTTACACTGGCTGACACTTCATCTTGTCTGAAGTTTTAATATTGTTGTAAAATGAGGAAGAGGAGGAGGTAGCTCTGCTTTTCTCTGTTACCTTGAAGTATTAAAAGCTACTTTTTCTCTCTTCCTCAAGGCCAATTCACCCTAGTTGTGCAAAGAACATATGATCACACATTTCTTAAAAGTGAGAGTGTTCTCACTACACATGGTGAAAATGCACGTATGCTTCTATTTGAGCATGTCGAAACACCTCCTTAGACAGAAACCTTGGTGTTTGGCTACATAGTCTTATTACAGCACTGGGATTCAAAATACTTAAGGCAGAACTGTCTATGAGTACATATTTGTAGCATACATTTAGAGATGTCCAAATATAGGAAGAAATCAGCATAACATGGCGGCAGTCTTTTCTTCTTCTTTGAAACAGCTGAATACCCCCTTGTGCTACATGACTTCTTGACAGTGCAGTTGACTTCCTAGTATAGCCTCCTGTCTGCATGGAAGACCCATAGATGATTCAGAGTTTGTCCTGAATGTTACACAAACTAAATGGCTGCATTAAAAACCTACATTCCTCCATATGCTAAGATACAATGCCAAGAAATACTCTTACCAAGCATAGTTTCAATTGGTGTAATTATACGTCACATTTTTTCTAAAGACAGCTTTCTTAAAATTTCTGCTTTGTAGCGGCAAAAATTAAAGCAGCGCTGCTCTTGAGTCAGTGTCCGAGCATAGAGCTTTTGATTTATTTTTTTTTTTTAAGTGTAGACCTGAAAAACTAGATATTATGTGGTTTTACTATGCTCATCTGTTTTCCATGGTTATATTTGAGCCTACCAGATCTAGCTTTTTGTTGCATTAGCAAGTCTTATGTCAGACCTGGGTCGGACACTTGGGTCGGAGCAATCCCAGGCCCAGCTACAGGTTGGGCAAAGAAGAGATTCAGAGCAGCCCTCTGGAGAAGGACTTGGGGGTATTGGTCAAGGAGAAAATGAACGTGAGCCGGTTGCAGTGTGTGCTCACAGTCCAGAAAGCCAACCGTATCCTGGACTGCATCAAAAGGAGTGTGACCAGCAGGTCGAAGGAGGTGATCCTGCCCCTCT